>CAUYLG010050548.1:0-113387 GCA_963573385.1 Cacajao melanocephalus
AAAAACAAGAGCTCACACTACAAACACACATGAGCATCACATATTGAAACGTAGGCTTTCTCTTGTCTTTATTCTGGGGAGGAGGAATCCTCCTCGTCATCTTCCTCGTCTTCATCATTGAATGAACAGGGGGTCTCGCCTCGGGACTCGGAGCAGTGAGAGGCCGCACTGCTGGACTGGTGACTGTTTGGGGCCAGGAACTGCCCAGTTGCTAAGGCCACTTCTGCATCCAAGCATAACCCTTGGTTTACACTAGCAAACAATTAAAAACACACAGGCTCATTAATGTGGTAGAAACAGTTTTGTAAAACATCACAGGAATAAAAAGATAGGAAGGAGGTGCCATTGGTGAGATCTGCCACGAACCTGCTCAGCAGGACCTGTGCTGGCAGTAACATGAGCCCGGCTCACCCCTACAGACAGTCAGGGCTCTGGGGTTTGCCTTTCTAACCCTGAAAACAATACATACCTTGACTGGGGTAAGGTGGCACCAGTGGTCAGGTCTAAATTTGAACCTGATTGGGTAGAGTTCAGAAGTAGTCCCTGATTTAACCAAGAAGGTCCTGTGGAGATATCTAAAGGCAAAAAATGAGAACAAAAAATGTAAGTCCTCCAAGTTGTGTGGCTGCTGCTGTTAGTCTGAAGCAAGCAGAGAAAAGCAAGAGCGAGGCTTATTCTTCATTACGGCCAGACAGTTCTCTTGCTCTGAGAAGAACCTAGGTTTCCTCATCTTCTTGGAAGAAAAAAAAAAATTCTAGAACATAAAATCAGGGGAAAAAAATACAGGAAGGAAGCTTATGGAGAGAAGGAATTAAAATGAAAACACTCCACAGGCACTTTGTTACTGTTTGTCTCTTAGATAAGCCCTCTAGAGCCCAGCCCTCAGGGTACGGCCCAGTGTACTATCCTCAGTGCCTGCTGCCCTCACCAGGAAACACCTGGACTGCAGGGTTAAGAGCCAAAGCCAGGACTGGGGACAGAGAAAGTCAAATCAGAAATATGAGGTAAGCTGGGCACAGTGGCTCACGCATGTAATCTCAGCACTTTGGGAGGCTGAGGTGGGTGGATCACGAGCTCAGGAGATCGAGACCATCCTGGCTAACATGATGAAATCCCATCTCTACTACAAAAAAAAAAAAAAAAGAGCCAGGTGTGGTGGCAGGTGCTTGTGGTCCCAGCTACGTGGGAGGCTGAGGCAGGAGAATCGCTTGAACTCAGGAGGCAGAGCTTGCAGTGAGCCAAGATTACACCACTGTACTCCAGCTTGGTCGACAGAGCAAGACTGTCTCAAAACACAAGAAGAAATACCTGAGGTAAGAAGGCCACCCTGCTTCAGGGTAGACAGGTCTGTTTTGGCCAAAACCCACACCACACTGTCTTTTCAGGTGCCTGCTGGTGAAGTCAATGCTGCTACTTACGAAAAATACCTATTCTTTTTTCCTGACAAGATTCTTCCTGGTGTCCTGTTTTCTAATTCAAACTAGCTCTTATTTTAAGAGTCTCACGCTCTACTGACTGAGCTAGCCGGGCGCTGGCTGACTAGCTTTTATTTTAAAAAGGTCACATGCTGTCACATTTTTAATGACGCAGAGACAGACATTAGTGTTTTGGTCTACAGAAATTTTGGGCTGGGTGCGGTGGCTCACGCCTGTAATCCCAGCACTTTAAGAGGCCAAGGTGGGCGGTTCACCTAAGGTCGGGAGTTGGAGACCAGCCTGACCAACATGGAGAAACCCCATCTCTCCTGAAAGTACAAAATTAGCCAGGAGTGGTGGTGCATGCCTGTAATCCTAGCTACTCAGGAGGCTGAGGCAGGAGATTCGCTTGAACCTGGGAGTCGGAGGTTGCAGAAAGCCAAGATGGTGCCATTGCACTCCAGCCTGGGCAACAAAAGCGAAACTCCATCTCAAAAATAACAAAATATTTTGGATATCTCCTTGCCATCATCTTTTCTACACATATACCACATTTCTCCTACGACAATACAACATGATCAATTCTTATTGTAATTTTACTGGTTTAATACTTTTATTATCCCATCTACAGTGTTAGCTCAAAGAAGGCAGTAACTGAACAATGTAAGATCTAACTGTGACTGAGTACAGTGGCTCATGCCTATAGTCCCAGCACTTTTGGAGGCAGAGGCAGGAGGACTGCTTGAACTCAGGAGTTTGAAACCAGCCTAACAAACATAGCAAAACCCTATCTGTATTAAAAATACAAAAATTAGCGGCCGGGTGCGGTGGCTCACGCCTATAATCGCAGCACTTCGGGAGGCTGAGGCGGGCGGATCACGAGGTCAAGAGATCGAGACCATCCTGGCCAACATGGTGAAACCCCGTCTCTACTAAAAATACAAAAATTAGCTGGGTGTGGTGGCACACGCCTGTAGTCCCAGCTACTTGGGAGGCTGAGGCAAGAAAACTGCTTGAACCCAGGAGGCGGAGATTGCAGTGAGCTGAGATTGTGCCGCTGCACTCCAGCCTGGCTCCTGGCAACACAGAGTGACTCTGTCTCAAAAAAAAAAATTCCTAAAAAGAATTATATAAGCCCAAGCACATATTCAGAAAATGTAATCTGCCAAAATGAGCTATGATTTAATTTCATACAAATCTTTTTGCAATCATTGTACAAAAACTGAAACTATACGATTTACATTGGAAACTCTGGTATCCAACTAAAAGGCCATTCCTATGTATAAGAAAGTAAACTAAATGACTATGCTAATTTTAGAATTGTCTTATGAACCTTCTTCTTTGAGGCAGCTGTGGAAAAAAAAGAGACTTCAAGTCTAAGAAGAATAGCAGACTTTAAATACATTAAATAACAAGTCCGTACAAGAAAATTAAATTAAAGCCAGAATCCTGTGAATATTAATTAGTATATAGAACTATAGAAACCTTCTGTCAGAACATAGCTATTTACTTGTTTGTGAGCATAACACATTACATTCTCTTTTTACAATGGATTGGAAAAGCCTACATTTCTTTCCCATTATCACAGATCCACACAATGATTCTCACACTCCCACCCAGAGCCGTTCTGCCCCTTTATAAACAAGAGGCACATGTTTCTTCCTTTGAACTAACCAGAAAGTCTGTATCCCAGTCTGCAAATGAGGTCACAAAGAGATCAAAACCACAGAGCCTGCCTAATCGCTCTGAGCCTTTTCACTGGGAATAAGCTAAAATAAAGTTCTGGTGATTTATTGAGTAAGCCCTTTGTTCAGATTCTGCTGGCCTTCAATGACACAGCAGGACCCAGGCTGGAGAGCGTAGGGAGAGGAGGGCTGGGTGGGGAAACGAAACAGGTGGGCTGAGGGGCAAGGACAGGCGGGGGGGGGCCCTTGCAGGGACGGATGGTGCCAACCAAAGAACTAAAAGAGAAACCAAATCTCAGCCAACAAACTCTTCTGTTGTGAGCAAAGGGCCAAACCATAGAATAAAACTAAATTAAAACTACCTTTTTGCTTACATTGGATTTAACATATCTTAGAACTAGTATTAAAATGCCTTTAAAAAGTGATGTGAAATTCTAGACGGTTATAAATAAAAGAAACAAAAGCAAGCAAAGGGAAAAACATTGTTTATATACTCAATTTTCATTTTCTTTTAGACAGAGTCTCGCTCTGTTGCCCAGGCTGGAGTGCAGTGATTCGATCTCCGCCTCCCAGGTTCAAGTGATTTTCCTGCCTCAGCCTCTTAAGTAGGTAGAATTACAGGCAAGTGTCACCATGCCTGGCTAATTTTTGTATTTTTAGTAGAGACAGGGTTTTGCCATGTTGGCCAGGCTGGTCTAGAACTCCTGACCTCAAGTGATTCGCCTGCCTTGGCCTCCCAAAGTGCTGGGATTATAGGCGTGAGCCACTATACCCCACCTATATAGTCAAATTGTATCTGCAGAATATGGAATTAGGAAAATCAGGAAGATTTCTAAATTTGTAAAAAAAAATCTTAATTATAGGGACATGTAAAACATAGTGCTTCGGTTTTCAAGTATACTCAGTATACTTTTACAACTCATAATAAAAAGAGGTAACTCAGCCAGGCATGGTGGCTCACACCTATAATCACAACACTTTGGAAGGCTGAGCCAGATGGATCACCTGAGGTCAGGAGTTCGAGACCAGCCTGGCCAACATAGTGAAACCACATCTCTACTAAAAATACAAAAAAAATTAGCTGGGTATGGTGGCTCATGCCTGTAATCCCAGCTACTTGGGAGGCTGAAGCAGGAGAATTGCTAGAACTCAGGAGGCGAAAGTTGCAGTGAGCC
Organism: Cacajao melanocephalus; assembly: GCA_963573385.1. Lineage (NCBI taxonomy): Eukaryota > Metazoa > Chordata > Mammalia > Primates > Pitheciidae > Cacajao > Cacajao melanocephalus. The sequence goes on from CAUYLG010050548.1 coordinate 4,276, forward strand.
AAGATAGTGCCATTGCACTCTAGTCTGGGCAACAAGAGCAAAGCTCCGTCTCAAAAAAAACCGAAACAAAACGGAACAAACCCCTCCACCACCAAAACAAACAAACAAAAACCATACAAGTCACTCTACTTAAAAATGGGCAAAGGAGGCCAGGTATGGTGGCTCACGCCTGTAGTCCCAGCACTTTAGGAGGCTAAGGCAGGCGGATCACAAGGTTAGAAGTTCCAGATCAGCCTAACCAACATAGTGAAACCCTGTCTCTACTAAAAATAGAAAAAATAGCTGGGCATGGTGGTGAGCGCCTGTAATCCCAGCTACTCAGGAGGCTGAGGAAGGAGAATTGCTTGAACCCGGGAAGCGGAGGTTGCAGGGAGCCAAGATTGCGCCACTGCACTCCAGCCTGGGTGGCAAGAGCAGGACTCCGTTTCAAAAAAAAAAAAATGGGCAAAGGATGTGAATTGACATATTTCTGAGGAAGATATATAAATGGCCAATAAGCACACGAAAAGATGCTCAACATCAGAAGTCAGTAGGAAAATGCAAATCAAAATCACAGTCAGGGCCAAGGCAGGTGGAAAGCTTGAGCTCAGAAGTTTGAGACCAGCCCATCTCTACCAAACATACAAAAAAAAAAAACAACAAACCTGTCTTCACTAAAAATACAAAATTAGCCGGGCATGGTGGTGCATGCCTGTAATCCCAGCTACTCAGGAGGCTGAGGCAGGAGAATTGAACCTGGGAGGTGGAGGTTGCAGTGAGCCAAGATTGTGCCACTGCCCTTCAGCCTGGGCGACAGAGTGAGACTCCATCTCTAAATAAATAAATAAGGATGTGGAGAAATTGGAACCCTCATCCACTGGTGGTTAGACTGTAAATGGTACAGGGGCTTTGGAAAACAGCTTGATATTTCCTTAAAATGTTAAGCAAACAGTTACCGTATGATCCAGCAATTTCACTCTTAAGTGTATGTTTTAGAGCTAAAAGCATGTTCACACATAAACTTTTATAAGAATGTTAGCAGCATCATTTGAAATAGCCAGAAAGTGGAAACAGTCCAAATGTCGACCAATTGATGAATGAATAAACAAAACGCGGTCCACCCGTACAATGGAATAGTATTTGGCAATAAAGAGGAATAAAGTACTGATGATGCTACAATATGAACAAACCCTGAAACATTACGCTAACTGAAAGAAGCCATGCACAAAATGCCCATGTTGTAGGATAACATTTATATAAAAACCTCTGTTTAGAATAGGCAAATTCATAGTGACAGAAACTAGATTAGTGGTTGCTAGGGGCTGAGGGAGAATGGGAAAATAGAGACTGTTAATAGGTTTGGGGTTTCTTTTTGAGTTTTTAAATTAAAATTTTCTGGAATTAGTGGTGGTGATTAGCAACCTTGTGAATGTACCAAAATACCACTGAACTGCATTTTTAAATGGTGTCTTTTATGGCATGTGAATTCAATCTCAAAAGCTACAATGGTGTCATTTCAGACCCATCTGACTGGGAAAATAGAACACTTCTACTCTGCTGGGGAAAGTGTAATTTGGTAAAATCAATCTGAAAATTTTTGGTATCATCTAGTAAAGCTGAAAATGCATCTAACTCTGACCTAACAAGTTCAATCCGTACATTTGCATGTGGTCACTAGGACAGTATAAGAATGTTCAAAGCAGCACTGTATATTAACATCAAGGAATCGGAAACAAACTAAAGGTTTACTTTTAGTAAAATGAACAGATAAACTGTGATGTATTGATATAATGGAATTTTACAGAAGTAAAAATGTATGATTACATCTACATTAAATCACATGGATGACTCTAAAGAACATAATACTGAGTGAAAAAAAAATCACCAAAGAATATATTACTATGATGTTGTTTATATAGAGGCCAGAAATAGGCAAAACAAAGTAATACATTATTTCTAGTTTACCATTTTGGTTGTATCTCTAAAGAAAACAACGGAGGCCAGGCATGGTGGCTCATGCCTGTAATCCCAGCACTTTGGGAGGCTGAGTCAGGCAGATCACGAGGTCATGAGTTTGAGATCAGCCTGGCCAACATGGCAAAACCCCGTTTCTACTAAAAATACAAAAATTAGCCAGCATGGTGGCGGCCGCCTGTAATCCCAGCTACTTGGGAGGCTGAGGCAGGAGAATCGCTTGAACCCAAAAGGAGCAGGCTGCAGTGAGCTGAGATTGTGCCAGTGCACTCCAGCCTGGGTGACCAAGTGAGACTCTGTCTCAAAGAAAAAAAAGGAGCCATGTACACAAATGTGAATCCATGTTTATCCTATTCTGCCCTTTTTTCCCCTAACACTTAAACTTTTAGTACACTCCTCCTCTCTGAATTCAATTAATCAAATGATATTTTTAATCTTATGTGTGGACAGATAATAGATATATTAAATTTTCCATTAGAGGAAGGTAAGATGTACCTACTTTCTTTTCATTTTATTTTTGAGATGGGGTTTCACTCTTGTTGCCTAGGCTGGAGTGCAATGGCACATTCTCGGCTAACCGCAACCTCCACCTCCTGGGTTGAAGGGATGCTCCTGCCTCAGCCTCCCGAGTAGCTGGGCTTATAGGCGCATACCACCACACCTGGCTAATTAAAAAAAATTTTTTTTAGTAGAGACAGGGTTTCACCATATTGACTAGGCTAGTCTCGAACTCCTGACCTCAGGTGATCCACCTGTCTTGGCCTCCCAAAGTGCTGGGATTACAGGTGTGAGCCACTGCACCCAGCCAGGATCTACCTACTTTCTTTTGTAAATTACCCAAAGTTTCCCTTGAAATATCCACAAGGAACTAAGATTATTTTTTTAAAACTCCCTCATCAAGCTTTTACTTGCTTACTCTAACTAGGCTCTGAGCTAGATAATGGGAATTACAGATACAAGATCTCTCTGAAGAACCAAATTTAGGGCTGAGTGAGCCAATTTAGATGTAACAATATATAATGTGTGGTATATAGATATAAGTTAATAATGTTATGAAATAATCTATTTAATCTAATTTTTGAAAAAATGGTCCTAAATTGAAGTGTTAAAAGTTTCAGTTTGTCCCTACAAGCACAGATGTTCTAAAAATCTGCAACTTTCTATGAGAAAGGTTTTAACAAGTTTGTATTCAACATTTAATCAGGGACAACACATGAAAGCATCAGTTAACATACCTGTGATATAACCTTCTAAAGCCTTTGGCACCAGGGATTTTGCAAGTTTCAGATCCTCCAGAGAGCATTTGCCTGACTCCAGGCCAAATGACATTCCCATCCGCTTTAGTACTTCTATGTCATCGTGGATCTCAAAGGTGTTGTCAAAATTAAAAAGATACTCAAACCTGCATTAGGAAACAAAGTAAAGGGTTTCTGGTGGTGCTAAGGTCTGAATAGTTTCATATTCTGTACTTTAAGTAACAGAATACAGGCCTAAATCCAGCTATAGTGCTAGAAATTGTTACCATGTAGAGCCATGAGTCATTCTGCTCTGTCAGGGGAATGATATCTCAAATAAAACATTTTCCCAATTAAAACAATGTTCCTCTAACAGACAACAGAAATTCACCAACTTTAGCCCCAACACTGTTGCAAACAGACAAATTTTGTTCTAAATCTAGTACTTTTCAAAGTTGCCTAGAGCTCTGCTACAAAAGAAAAGCCTTTCTACTTTAATATTACAATAACCCTAGCCCAAGTTAGCCTGTTAGCTTTGAGGAAAAAAACATTTTGAATGCTTACTTCATTTTCATGAGTCAAATGTTAGCTACAACCTACTTTAGATAAGTAATAAATAGACTTTCAACAAATGAAAACAACCCCAAATCCTGTCCTGAGAGGGTAAACAGTAAAATGTTTTAAGAAAGTGTCAAAGTGTCACATGTAATACACAGCACATTCCCAAATATGCTTGAAAAGTACCCAAACTAGATGCCCAGCTTCCCAGCAGCCCAGCATAACATTTCAATCAAGAGGCAAAAGAAGGAAGACACAGTCCTTCTGACGCCTAGGTTAGTCCTGGAGCACCTTCATCATTGGCCTCAGCCCTGCAGGGACAGGGTTGAGCGACAGCAGTAGGTTTCACCTAGTCATGAAATTCTATTAAAATCATGTGAGGGTAAAACTTTTTATCCTAAGATAATCTGAAAAACAGATTATTTTAGGAGCAAAAATTATAATTTGAAGCAAAATGCCAATTTAAGTAATCTAAAGTAAATGAATTTGATTGAAGTACAATAACAACTTTTAGAAAAAAATAAAATCTGAAGTAGGTAGCTGCCACAGGGATGATTTCAGGCATCTGTTAAAAGCAGACCGTTTTGTAAATGTAATCATTGTAGAAAGACTCCCAGCTAATTACGGGAAAAGATTGCATCACCGAAGTAACTGAAAGACAGGGTTTTTGGACTTACCTTGGATAATAAGCTTGTACAGGCTACTCAGAACCTCCTTCCCTCCACTCAAAGGAGGGCCAGGAAAGGGCATGAGTCAGGGACCACCCAAGAGATGAAAACCTCACCAGATTCCAGCCTGGGGGAACAGTGTCTATAATTCCCCTGGGCCAATGATTCCCAGATTTTCCTGTCATTCTTTTTAGACTTAAAAGACTAACCTAAAAAAATAATTTTATAATTCTCCATACAAAACAAGACACTAACTAGAGAGAGAAACTAGAATGCTAAGTTTTGTGCTTTTTATCTGAAAAAATGCTAACCATTTTATAGAAGTCTCAGTTTTCTTTTTTTTTTTTTTTTGAGACAGAGTCTTGCTCTGTCACCTAGGCTGGAGTGCAGTGTCACGATCTTGGCTCACTGCAACCTCCCCCTCCCGGGTTCAAGAGATTCTCCTGCCTTAGCCTCCTGAGTAGCTGGGATTACAGGCGTATGCCACCATGCCCAACTAATTTCTGTATTTTTAGTAAAGACGGGTTTAGCCATGTTGGTCAGGCTGGTCTTGAACTCCTGACCTCATGATCTGCCTGCCTTGGCCTCCCAAAGTGTTGGGATTACAGGCGTGAGCCATTGCACCCAGCGTTTTTTGTTTTGTTTTGTTTTGTTTTGTTTTTTTTGAGAAGGAATCTGCAGTGGCACAATCTCGGCTCATGGAACCTCCACCTCCTGGGTTCAAGCAATTCTCCTGCCCCAGCCTCCTGAGTAGCTGGGATTACAGGAACGCACCACCATACCCGGCTAATTTTGGTCAGGTTGGTCTCGAACTCCTGAACCACTTGTGATCTGCCCACCTCAGGCTCCCAAAGTGCTAGGATTACAGGCATAAGCCACTGCACCCAGCCTGAATTGTTTTCTGAGACTATGTTAATGGTCCTCTTTGACATAAGTTTTATAAAGAATTTGCAAGTGTGTGAAAAATAATTCATACATCTACCACTTACCACTGTGCTGGATTCTATATTAATCTATCCATATCTTTTGGAAACTGGCAAAGTAAATACTATAATTCTTATTTTCATGGAGAAAAGAACATGATCTCAGAGAGGTTAAGAAACTTAGAAGATTAAAAAAATGAATCAGCTGCCAGATGAGGAGGCTCACGCCTATAATCCCAGCCCTTTGGGAGGCTGAGGGGGGCGGATCACAAGGTCAAGAGATCAAGACCATCCTGGCCAACATGGTGAAACTCCGTCTCTACTAAAAATAGAGAAATTAGCTGGGTGTGGTGGTGTGTGCCTATAGTCCCAGCTACTTGGGAGGCTGAGGCAGGAGAACTGCTTGAACCCGAGAGGTGGAGGCTGCAGTGAGCCCAGATCACACCGCTGCACTCCAGCCTGCTGACAAGAGTGAGAGTACCTCAAACAGATACAAAAAAAAAAAAAAGGATCAGTTTTAGATGGCCAAGGAGGTATGCACACCTGCAGTCCCTGATACTAGGAAGGCTGAGGCAGAGGGACTGCTTGAGCCCAGGAGTTTGAGGCTGCAGTGAGCTATGATCATGCCTGTAAACAGCCACTGCACTCTAGCCTGGGCAACAGTGAGAACAGTGAGAATCCACTATTTAAAAAAAAAAAATGGATCTGGTTTACTTCATAACCTACATGGTCTCTACTATTTTTGTGTGTGTCTATAGTCTCAGTTATCAAACAGCTTTGAAATTCCTGCTGTTTTTCTTTTTTGGGCGGGGGAGGGATAGAGTCTCGCTCCGTCAGTCAGGCTGGAGTGCACTGGTACAGTCTTGGCTCACTGCAACCTCTGTCACCAGGGTTCAAGCGATTCTCCTGCCTAAGTCTCCCTAATAGCTAGGACTACAGGTGTGCACTACCACATCTATTTTTCGTATCATTATTATTTTTTGAGACGGATTTTTGCTCTTGGTGCCCAGGCTGGAGTGCAATGGTGTGATCTTGGCTTACCACAACCTCTGCCTCCTGGGTTCAAGCGATTCTCCTGCCTCAGCCTCCAGAGTAGCTGGGATTACAGGCATGCGTCACCACGCCCAGCTACTTTTGTATTTTTAGTAGAGACAGGGTTTCTCCATGTTGGTCAGGCTGGTCTTGAACTCCTGACTTCAGGTGATCTGCTCACCTCAGCCTCCCAAAGTGCTGGGATTAATGGTGTAAGCCACTGTACTGGCTCTAATTTTTCTATTTTTAGCAGAGACGAGGTTTCACTATGTTGGCCAGTCTGATCTCGAAATCCTGACCTCAAGTGATCTACCTGCCTTGGCCTCCCGAGTGCTACGATTACAGGCGTGAGCCACCTCGCCCGGCAGACTGTTTTTCTTCTTTCATGTGTATGGCTTCTTACTGAAGTAGCCCGGAATCTCAGGACACAACAGAGACAGGCAGGGGGCGCAAGAGCGCCAGGAAGAAGAGTGAGAAAAACAAGTGGCAGTGAACACCAAGGGCAATTCCACAGCCCTGGGGGACTGGAGTTCCAGTCTCCCTGGGACAGTTCTGGGGTACACCTGTGGTACTGATGCAATTATTGGAGTCTTCTTTTGCATTAATATCCCAATTTGAACAATAAATTATAGACTGACCTTCTGTAACAGCAGCTAACATTTAAAAAGCGCTTGCCTTGAGTCATTAGAGACATTAACTCATTTAATCCTCACAATAAGGCTGGGAAGTGATAGGAACCCCAATATCATTCCGATTTGTTCTTGAGAAGACAGAGCTTTGGAGCAGTGACAGGGGAGCCACAACCTGTATGAGCGTCTATCTCACTCTGCACCCTATACATACTCTTAACTCTTTTATGGTACTGGTCACAGCCTAAAGACCACTGAGAAACTTTTTCGTGAACGGTAAAATAAGTCACAAATTAATTCTATATTTTGAAAAGTGCTACTACTTATTTGCTATGCTAAATATTACCATTGATCTTAGTTAAAATGTAAAAACAATTTAAAGAAAGCAAACAATGTGCCAGGTATTTCCACATCTATTCATACATTCATTAATAAACAGAAGAATGCATAACTATGATATAGCAAAACAAATAGTTGCTTTAATGCCACATGTTGGCCTAAAATATTTCCATAATAAACTATGACAGTGAATCACCAATGAATCTCCCTTGTCCCAGACCCACAGTGCTGGGCTAGCTTACCGCAGTTACTTGCTCGGAGTTAGCACATACATGCAGCATGTCATAGCTTGGGCCCAGACACCGCCACACACATATAATAGATAGCACAGTGCCTGGCATAACACAAGGGACCATGGAGGGTGAGGGGTGACGCACACACTAGTAGAAGATTGCACCCATGTTTCAGGAGGTGTTTCATGTGCCCCAAGGAAGCCAGCCTTGGAGGGTTGCAGATAATGGAATACATCCTTCTTGAGTTTGCAAATGATATGACTATGTGAACGGAAGGCCAGCCCTGCATCCATCCCCTAGTTCTCCACTCACTTGTCACTGGAGATGCTGCAATCTATGACTGTTTTTCTGCTTGTATTGATAATTATAAATGGCAGCTGAATGGTAGAGTTCAGAGCTGGAGGGCCCTGGTTTTGCTGCTCATTTTGTCGATTTCTCTGTACCAGGTTTTTGAAAGCGATTTGCTGTAATGATCAATAAAAAGAATATGGTCAAATGTGCATAAGTGAGCTGGAATTTAAAAGAATTAAGATAATACATTTAAAATATAGTTTAAAATAAGATAGTTTAAAGAGACATCCCCCCTGCACGAATGAATTAAAAAATTAAACATTTAAGAAAGAATGATCCAACTCAATAAATACGTTTTTCCACCATCCATTAGAAACAGGACCTCACAATCTGGGAGAGAGCCAGTAGGCACCTGGAACTCTTCAGCAAATGACACAGCAAGGGTGACACCATTTATCTAACACAGACTCTTGAGCGTTTTGGGTCAAATATGCCCTTCAGGATGTCTAGCCCAGGGATATGCAAACATTTTCAAGCCACAAAATCCTTTTTTCAAATAAAATCTCACTGGAGGCTAGGCGCAGTGGCTCACATCTGTAATGGCAACATTTTGGGAGGCCAAGGCAGGTGGATTGCTTGACTCCAGGAGTTTAAGGCCAACCTGGGCAACATGGCGAAACCATGTCTCTACAAAAAATACAAACATTAGCTGGGCGTGGTGTTATGTGCCTATAGTCCCAGCGACTCAGGAGGCTGAGGTGGGAGGATCATTTGAACCCAGGAGGCAGAGTTTGCTGTGAGCAGAGATCATGCCACTGCACTCCAGCCTGGGTGACAGAGTGACACCCTGTCTCAAAAAACAAAACACAAAATATTTTAAAAAGCCTCACCTAAAACAGATGGGAGTGGCACTGTTCAGGCTGGCTGCAATAAGGCTGGGTCCTAAGCTCTGCAGCAACCTCTGCCCTCAAGCATAGCCACATGGTTTCTAAGGCACCTCCACAGAACTTCTCAGCATTCTCTGGGCACAGTTTGGAATCCAGCCCCAGCCTTCCCTCACCAGACACTTCCAAATGAGGTAACTGAGGCTCAGCACTAATTATAAGATACATCAAGGCCTAAATCTTTTTACTGGGTCTTGCTGCTACTTTTAGTTAGAACCATTACTCAAAAGCCAAAGAAAGATCTCCGTTTTAGACGGAGGTTGCAGTGAGCCGAGATGGCGGCACTGCACTCCAGCCTGGGCAACAAGAGCAAAACTCTGTCTCAAAAAAAAAAAAAAAGTGATTTCCTCTCTTTTTTTTTTTTTCAGTATTCAAAACAAGATTTCCTTTTGTTAAATAAGGCAAATGTATAACAGAATTTTACAGACTCAAGAAGCAGATAATGTTTTAAAAGTTCAAGTCAGAGCCATTCATTCCCCTTCTTAGCTTGTTACATCTTGTCACCCAGTAGTGACAAATTTATTTTTTACATTTTAGCAATCTTATGATCAGTATTGTTTACTTTAGGTTCTAGGATTACTATTATTGGCCAGGCATAGTGGCTCACAACTGTAATCTCAGAACTCCGCGAGGCCAAAGTGGGAAGTTCTCTTGAGCCTAGGAGTTCGAGGATGCAGTGAGATATGACTGTGCCACCACACTCCAGCCTGGGCAACAGAGGCCCTTTCTCAAGGATAAAAAGAAAAAAAAGAGGCCAGGCACAGTGGCTCACACCTGTAATTCCAGCACTTTGGGAGGCCACGGTGAGCGGATCACAAGGTCAGGAGTTCGAGACCAGTCTGGTGAAACCCTGTCTCTAATAAAAATACAAAAATTAGACAGGTGTGGTGGCACGCACCTGTAGTACCTGGGAGGCTGAGGCAGGAGAATCGCTTAAACCTTGGAGGCAGAGGTTGCAGTGAGCTGAGATTGTGCCACTGCACTCCAGCCTGGGTGACAGAGCAAGACGCTGTCTCAAAAAAAAAAGAAAATAAAAGGAAAGAAGGGAAGGAAAGCAAAGCGAAAGGAAGGGGAAGGGAAAGACAAAGGCAAAGGGAAGAGAAAAGAGAAGATTACTATTATCTTAAAATGGCTGAGTACTATCTCCCAAAAAAGGGAACATTTACTCTTTTGAAATGCACATAAAAGGATGGACACCAATTTATTGTAGACCTAATAGTGTGTCCCAAAATCACTATCAATAACTAGCACTGTCAATATCATTAACAAACATTACTAAGGTCATGCTTCTTTGTTATTTTCTGTTGCTAAAGAACTTAATTCATTGCTTAATTCAGTTAATAATGAGGAAAAATTATGCTGAAACTGTGGAAGAGAAAAAGAATTAAATGCTTGAATATCCCTGCATAGCTTCTCTTCCCTTTCACTAGACTACACATCTCAAGAGCTGTTCCATACTTTGCCTAGCTTGGTGTCCTAAGTGCCACAAGAGGACTTCGGTATATGGGGGAATATAAGCATATATTATATAGTGCTTCGGTATATGGGGGAATATAAGCATATATTATATAAGCATATATTATATGATATAAGCATATATCATATAGTGATAGCTAATGGCCCTTATGATATATTTGTAATTCACTGTTTAATGCTGTGTACATTTAATAGTATCAATGGTTTTTCAAGTGAAGAGAGCAGTAAAAACCTAATGTTTATTATCATTATTATTATTTTGAGATGGAGTTTCGCTCTTGTTGCCCAGGCTGGAGTGAAATGGCACCATCTTGGCTCACTGCAACCTCGCCTCCCGAGTTCAAGCGATTCTCTTGCCTCAGCCTCCTGAGTGGCTGGGATTATAGGCATGCACTACCACACCTGGCTGATTTTTTGTATTTTTAGCAGAAACAGGGTTTCTCCATGTTAGTCGGGCTGGTCTCCAACTCCCAACCTCAGGTGATCTGCCTGCCTTGGCCTCCCAAAATGCTGGGATTACAGGTGTGAGCCACCGCGCCTGGCCATAATGTTATTTTTTTAAACACTCACAAATTTCATATACCACATGTTATTTTGATAGCAAAAGGAAAAATAATCTCCCACTTATTTTGAACTGACTTCCTTATTTGTTGCCTTTTGATTTCCTTTGGCCTTTTTTTCTTTTTCAAACTATTAACATCTATTTCAGAGGCTGAACAGCTTTAAGCGTGTTCATTCATTTTCCTATGCATTTTTTATCGAAAAGGTTTAAGGGCTGGAAGGGTCAATTACATTGATAAAAGTAGGATATTTGGATTATCTACAGGTTTGCTTTACTCACACCATTTCTCTACTACATTATCAAAAATAAAAGAGAGGTGGTACCATGTAGGTAATAGTTACCTATGTCATATGACATCAGTGAATTGTGACATTAACTTACAAACACCCAGGCTGCAGTGCAGTGGCGTGATCTGAGCTCACTGTAACCTCTGCCTCCCAGGTTCAAGTCATTGTCCTGTCTCAGCCTCCTAAGTAGCTGGGATTACAGGCATGTGCCACCACACCCGGCTAATTTTTGTATTTTTAGTAAAGACAGGGTTTCACCATGTTGGTCAGGCTGATCTTGAACTCCTGACCTCATGATCCACCTGCCTCGGCCTCCCAAAGTGCTGGGATTACAGGCGTGAGCCACTGTGCCCGGCCACTTAAGTTACTTTCTATGACAATTTCATTTATTTGATGAAAGGAAAAAAATTGAAATGCTAGGAGGAAATAAGGTTTTGTTTTGTTTTCAGATGGAGTTTTGCTCTTGTTGCCCAGGCTGGAGTGCAATGGCGCGATCATGCCTCACTGCGACCTCCACCTCCCGGGTTCAAGTGATTCTCCTGCCTCAGCCTCCTGAGTAGCTGGGATTATAGGCATGTGCCACAATGCCAGGCTAATTTTTTGTATTTTTAGTAGAGACTGGGTTTCTCTATGTTGATCAGGCTGGTCTCGAACTCCTGACCTCAGGTGATCTGCCCACCTCGGCCTCCCAAAGTGTTGGGATTACAGGCGTGAGCCACCATACCCGACCTTCGGAAATACATTTTATGTTTACCAGAAGACCAGAAGTTGATTTCAGTTATATTTTGGGTTTCATTTTAATGTTTAGAGACCTGTTTCTATAAATGTTGACAGCTAGGCTGCCCCTGGATGGAAATCTTCTATAAATATTTGGTTTGAGAGATAGTAGAGAAAAAGAAGTTCAGGACTTAATAAAAGAACAATATTCATGGTGTACAGAAGTAAGCAGAGAAAAAATATTCAATTTCATTCTTTGCACCAAGCATCTAAAGATGGGAAGGTCCCACACACGAGGGCCATCTTGCCCAGCACCATTCTTTCTGATAAGCAGATAACTGTAGGCATGCTGATAAACAGGTTTTTAAAAATAACATGCCAAAAAAAAAATTAAGCTCCAAAATGTTCCATGGTTTTGCGGAAATTCTAGGAAGGCCCCAGCAAAGGGTTTGGGGCACCAGCTGCTAGGGGATAGGGACAACAGAGAGGCAGCTGGGGAAAGAAGATGACAGCACAGGAGTTCAAGGAGGTATGTTTGGTAGATTCTACAGGCAGGAGCACAGGAATAAACTGTCAGTTTTAGCTTTTTTTTTTCTTTTTTTTTTTAAAGCTGCACAATATTCTCTTCAAATAAAACCATTTGTGTGTGTGTGTGTGTGTGTGTGTGTGTGTGTGTGTATACTGAAATAGAGTATCACTCTCTTGCCGAGGCTGGAGTGTAGTGGTGTGATCTCAGCTCACTGCAACCTCCACCTCCCAGGTTCAAGCAATTCTCCTGCCTCAGCCTCCCTAATAGCTGGGATTACAGGTGCCCGCCACCAGGCCTGGCTAATTTTTGTATTTTTAGTAGAGACAGGGTCTTACCATGTTGGCCAGGCTGGTCTCGAACTCCTAACCTCAGGTGATCCTCCTGTCTTGGCCCCCCAAAGTGCTGGGATTATAGGCATGAGCCACCACGCCTAGCCCAATACTTTATTTGGAAACTCAGTATGAAAAGTATATAAAATGCCTGGTCCAGTACTAGCTCCTCAGGTAGGTCCCACGGGGTTCAATGTGAAAACCAGAAAGAGAGAGAAAAATGGCCTCACGAGGATGGAATGTTGTCATCTCTGGGACTTTCTGTGTTTGCAAAGTCCCTACTTTATTGGCTGCTCTCCTCTGCCTGGGCCCTGCTTCCTTTCCTACTCCCTACACTCAGATCAACTGCAGAGCTTTGGAAGGGCTACACTGTCTTCTTGTGCCTCTCTGATTTATACATGAATATAAAAAAGCAAAACAAAACCCCAAAGCAAATGTAAGCACCTAGAAAGTGAGGAACAGAAATCATTTGGAATATATATATATATATATATATATACATATACATATATATATATATACACATATACATATATATATATATATACATATACATATATATATATATATATATACATATACATATATATATATACATATTTTTTTGAGACGAGTTTTGCTCTTGTTGCCCAGGCTGGAGTGCAATGGTGAGATCTTAGCTCACTGCAACCCCTGCCTCCTGGGTTCAAACAATTCTGCCTCAGCCTCCTGAGTAGCTGAGATTAAAGGCATGTGCCACCATGCCTGGCTAATTTTTTATTTTTTAGTAGAGACAAGGTTTCTCTATGTTGCTCAGGCTGGTCTCAAACTCCTGATCTCAGGTCATCTTCCCGCCTTGGCCTCCCAAAGTGCTGGGATTACAGGTGTGAGCCACAGTACCCGGCCAGCATTTGGAATATTTAAGAATACAACATATTCTGGCCATTTTAACAAAGTGAGTATTGAAGGCAAAAATCTGCTACAACATTTGGTAACTTACTGCTACCTTTGTTTCTGAAAAGTAGATTGCGCTAAAAATTAAATAGGACCTAAAATTGTTCAAATCAAATTGGGTTTTATAGTTAGTTGTAAAGTTTTTCATATAAAGACATTTTGCTGAGAAAAGCAGAAGGATAAAGGCTCTCTGGCTCATTTTACAAAGTTTATCTGATTGGATTGAAAATGGCCCAACTGTATTTACTACTTGAAGTAAATTTTTACACCAACTACAGTCACCAAAAATAGAAGAAAAAAAAAATCCATCTACCCTGTGATTTTACCTCACATGCTTTTATACAAGGACCCTATTATACTCATAAAAACCCTCTAAATTCTGGGAAATTACCCGAAAAAGTATAAACAGAGATCCTTATTAAGGTATAAACTTTAATTTTCTTAAAAATGCTTTTAAGTTTTACTATTTTTTTCTTTTTTTTTTTTTTTTTGTGATGGAGTCTTCCTCTGTCACCCAGGCTGGATTGCACTGGCACGATCTTGGCTTGCTGCAACCTCTGCCTCCCAGGTTCAAGCAATTCTCAGCCTCTTGAGTAGCTGGGGTTACAGGTGCATGCCACCACACTTAGCCAATTTTTTTTAAGTAGAGATGGGTTTCACCATGTTGGCCAGGCTGATCTCAAACTCCTGACCCTCAGGTGATCCACCCACCTTGATCTCCCAAAGTGCTAGGCTTATAGGCTTGAGTCACCGTGCCTGGCCTAAGTTTTGGTATTTCTGTAAATGTTACTGAATCATTTCATGCCATTCTGTCATTTACTGATAAAATAAGTATTAAAGGCAGATTTGATTACTGTACTTGAAGCATCTAAAATTTAACCTCACTAGTGGATATTCCAAATTAGGGCTAAAATAAACAAACACAAAAAGACCCCTGACAGTTTATGTTTAGAGAGGGCTGAGTGTCAACAGTGAACTGCTGCCAGGTATAAGTCACACACAGGGCAGGGAAGCTGCTGTGGAGCTGAGATTATGGCAAGAGAAATCTGAAGGTAGAGCACGTGGATGACGATGAGCTAGGAGGCGAAAGGGGCTGCCCTGGTGTGGGCCTACCGCACACCACTAAGAGGCACCACAATTAGAAAACACACGGACTCCAAGAGGAAGGAAGTGGAGAAACAGGGAAGGTAATGAAAACATCTCACATCTTTACCTGTAGGAGAAGTTCTTGCAGCTGGGCCCGCTTCTGCTTTATCCGTTCTATTCGCCTCTGCTTCTCTATCTTTAGAACGTTGGTTACAAAATAACGTGAACATAGGTAGAATATAAAGTATTCACTTTCCAGGTCCCTATTCTGAGGTAACAATTTTTCCTAGAGAAACTCAACCCATCTTAACAATATGAATAAAGATAAATCACATCTTTGTAGGGGGCAGGGGTTGGAGTGAACAAGCAGGCACAGCATCAGCTCTATGGCAACTGTCATCAAAAATGAAACCACACACTTAATGAAAACTTGTTAGCAGTACTTGTTGCAATTATTACTTAAGTTCTAATCAAAGTAATAGTACCACTTAGATTATACTTACTCTGTCTGCCAACACAAAAGTAAGCATTTTACACACATTATTTTAATTCATCTTCACAAAAAACCTTATGAGGTAAGTCCTGTTGTTATCCACTTTGTATGGAGGAAATGGAGGCATAGAGGGCTCCATTTCCAAGGTCACACAACTAGTGAATGGCCAGAGCCAAGATCTGAACCTAAGCCCTCTGGTTACAACAAGGACTCTATATTAATTACTTTGCTATATTACTCCTCGAAGAATAAGGCAAGATCTTATTTACGTTATCAGTTTAGCTGACTTTCCAATGAGTAAAGCTGGTAATAGGTATCTCACACATTCAATATACAATTCCTACTTGCAATAAGAAACATGCTAGGCCAGGCATGGTGGCTCACACCTGTAATCCCAACACTGTGGGAGGCTGAGGAGGGCGAATCACTTAAGGGCAGGAGTTTGAGACCAGCCTGGCCAATCCGGTGAAACCCCACCTCTACAAAAAATACAAAATTAAGTCAGGTGTGGTGGCGTGTGTCTGTAGTCCCAGCTACTTGGGAGTCTGAGACACGAGAAACCCTTGAACCCAGCAGACAGAGGCAGTGAGCCGACATTGCGCCACTGCACTCCAGCCTGGGCGACAGAGCGAGACTCTGTCTTAAAAAAAAAAAAGAAACATGCTTGTTAGACAAATTTTCCAGCTTCAAACAACTGCTTTTTTTTCTCTCTCTCAATCTGATAACTACTTAGAGAAAACAGACATTAGGGTCTGAACTTCCTTGCAGCTGAGTTCCTCACTGTCTCCTTGGGCAAAAGCCAATGACATCTGTTAGGAAAATTTATGGGAGCCCATTGGTTGGGACTGAGCTCCTGCACTAGGCCCAACAGAACAAACTAAAATAGAGTCAGTCATGCTGAAGTTCCATGCCAAAACTAAGTTGTTTATCTGACTTAGGAAATCAGGAGAGAAAGAGAGAATAGTGAACTACCACAACAGGCCAGTTTTAGCTGGCATGATAAGAGAGTCTTCTCTGTTTTAACCTTACAAGGAAAGTGACATTGAAATGTCCAATCTGCTTTTTGTTCTGTTTCTGCGTCTATCCACCTTTGCTGCTTCTCTATCTTAAAACACTGAAGAACTTTATCCTCTTCTGCTCAGCTTATAGGAACACTCCTTCTACTTACTAATGAGGTGTTACCAGATTCTAGAATCACAAATAAAAGGCAATTAAATAAAATCTTTAAATTTGTTACCATTTTGTCTTTCAATCATCAAATAAGACATTTTTCTTGTCTGCTCCAGCAGATAATCTCTTACTCGCTCCCCATCCAGTCTAGTCTGTACTAGGGGTTTCCATTCACGGTTCCTCTATCCACTACCATGCTTTACTCCTAAATTACTTAAGATTCACTGGAAAATCTGTGTGGCGTTCTGCATTTGAAAAGATGTTGTAGGGGCATCCCTTGCATCAGAAGCTCTGACAAGCCAGGCCCCCTACCTGTCCCTCATCCAACCAGGTCAAGCTGCACTGATTCCACCTCTAAAACACCTCTCCAATCTCATGGCCACTGCTGTAACTCAGACTATCTAAATTCCCCTCCTCCATTCCATTTCTTTCCCTATCTACCTACTAATTTTACTTCCAACCCACTGGCAGAGTGATCCTTTAAAAAACATCCTATCAACCCTTCCCTTTGTAATTTATCAACTGCTTCCCATTGTTTACAATGGGAAGCTACACTTAGCTATCTATCCCCCTTTCTCCATGCCTGTTCCCTGGCCACACCCAGGTCCAGGTATGCTTTTTCATGCCTGTCTCAGCCCATGCAGCACCTTTGCCTGGAAGGCCCTCCCCACCCTTATCCACTTGGCGAACTACTCCCATCTCATGCCTGAGCTCATGGATTATTTCCTTGGTAAAGCCCTCCCTCATCACTCTTTGCAGAGAATCTGTACATTTCTTTCACAGGAGTAATCACATTTTTGGTAACTCTTTTACATTTCTCTTCTCCCCAATTAGAATGACAGTTTCTTGGCGTCAGAGATTTGCCTTGTGTAACCTGTGGTTAAGCACAAGGTAGATGTGAATAGGTTTTTTTGCTTAATGAGTCTTTGGTATCAGCTTGGTATTACTGATCATGAAAATGATGCTCAAATTCCACTCTATCACAAGAAAGAAAAACAAGAAAAGAAGGATATTTCCACTCCAGCATATGAAAAATATTCTTTAGCTTCTGATAAATATCTGGTTTCTTTCTCCATCCAGAAGTATGATACTAAATAACTGATTTGCTGGGGGAAAAAAAACTGAGAAAAACAGGAAATCAATCTTAATTATCTCCCAAAGCTATATAACTATTATTATTATTTTTTTTTGAGATGGAGTCTTGCTCTTGTCACCCAGGCTGGAGTGCAACGGCACGATCTCAGTTCACTGTAACCTCCACCTCCTAGGTTCAAGCTATTTTCCTGCCTCAGCCTTCCAAATAGCTGGGATTACAGGTGCACACCATTATGCCCAGCTAATTTTTGTATTTTTAGTACAGAAGGGGTTTCATCACATTGGCCAGGCTGGTTTCGAACTCCTGACCTCAGGTGATCCTCCCGCCTTGGTCTCCCAAAACGCTGGGATTACAGGTGTCAGCCACCATGCCATATTTAACCTCAGTTTACTCCATTTATGGCCATGATAGCAAAATTATGTAAAGTCAATTTAGAAACAGTATGTCAGGGAACATGCTTATTTAGGGAGAAGTTCCTATCATGCTTAAAGTTAACAGAATTTAAAATGCTTCTGCACACACCATTCCAAAATTCTATCCATTCTGGTAAAGACACAAATGAAACACCATTCGTTCTGTTGCTACTAGTTCTAAAGTCAAATGTAAAAGTCTGACTTTCACAGCTATAGTCAGAATATCGTGTAACCAACAAAGGAAATAAACAGCCAGCTTGATCCATTTTTTCTTTGGATACATACAGCCAGCAGCTCATCAAAAAAAGTGTACTAGTAGAGCACTCAGGATTAAATTAGAATGAAATAAAAATCTTCTCTAAGAAACAGAAAAATCAAATTGTTATCTAACTTTTATATCTCTCAGTTTCATCATTTACCAATTAAACTGTAGACTATACCTATAAGGCGCCTTCCAATTCTAGAATTCTATAGTCTGTTAAAAAATGACATAGTATACATGAACAGTTGGAAATATTTTATATTACATGATTATATTTTTAAATTAAAATGCCTCTGATGTAAAATAATGCAAACAGCTATTCATAAACAGATTTTCTCACTTACCTCCAGATTCTGACATTCCTGAGCAGAATTGGTAGGTAGGCCAATCCACTTGATTTCTTTTTTTTCCTTTGAAATTATGTTCATTGCCATTAGCACATTTAAAGCATCATAAACTCTTCGCCTAATGTTCTTCTGATCGTAAGCCTGCTAAAAAGTATTTTATTGAGTGATAAATTTTAAGGGTTAAGTCACATGATATTAATATATCAAATTAATACATCTTCAAAGTGCTGGAATAATTCTATTTTTTTTATTTAGCTAATTGACGAAGACATCCAAAAGAATTTT
Organism: Cacajao melanocephalus; assembly: GCA_963573385.1. Lineage (NCBI taxonomy): Eukaryota > Metazoa > Chordata > Mammalia > Primates > Pitheciidae > Cacajao > Cacajao melanocephalus. The sequence continues at coordinate 23,066 of CAUYLG010050548.1, forward strand.
ATATTCTGTGAAAATATCCTTCAAAATTAAAGATGAAACAAAAATACTTTCAAACAATATAAAACAAAATAATCTTAAAAATAAAGATCATGTTACCCACAGATCTACATTGAAATATACTTAAGGGATTAGTTCAGGTAAAGAAATATCATCTAAGATGGGAGCTTAGAGATGTAGGATAGAATGAAGACCAACCCAAAAGTTAAGTATGTGGGTAAATCTCAATTCTTACTGTATAAAACAATAATCATGTCTTACGGAGTCTAAATACAGAACTTAATATACATGACAACAAATAGCATATATATTAACTGAAAAAGGTATTGGAGGTAAAGTATTCTAAGGCCTTGCATTGTCTGAGAGGATTTTAGACTTAAAAAAATCAAGGACATTTATTCAAGTTCTGGGCAAAGCTGTGCTTCTCAAAATGTGTTCCTTGACCACTGCTGATCTGCAAACTGTTTCCAATCTACAATGAGACTCAGAACTTGCACCAAAATATAATCCTCTATATCACAAGGGACACTGTTCAGTTCAGCTGACCTTCTTTTTCCTTTTTTTCTTCTTTTCTTGATAGCAAGACTTACTCAATGAAGGAAACTGTTGGTTTACATTGTGGAACAAAGTCCCCAAGAAATGCAATGATAACAAAGGATGGTGGAGAACTCTGAATCCACCTAAATATAAAACTAGATCTAAATAAATGGGAGATTTAAGTTCTAGAACTGAATGTACTAGACATTTTGACACTGAGCCAGGAGCAGTGACTTATGCCTGTAATCCCAGCACTTTGCGAGGCTAAGGCGAGCAGATCATCTGAGGCCATGAGTTCAAGACCAGCTTCACCAACATGGTGAAACCCTGTCTCTATTAAAAAATACAAAACCTAGCTTGGCATGGTGGCATGCACCTGTAATCCCAGCTACTAGGGAAGCTGAGGCAGGACAATTGCTTGAATCCAGGAGGTGAAATTGCAGTGAGCCAAGATTGCGCCACTGCACTACAGCCTGGGTGACAGAGTAAGACTCCACCTTAAAAAAAAAAAAAAAAAAAGGGAAATCTTGACACTGTAGAAAAAAAATGATACTATAAGAAGTACCAGGAGGAGGAAATGCAGTAGGTATGCCAATTTCCTCTTTTTGATACTGGAAGGGATATGGATGTTGTTCAAAGCAGATTAAATAATAAAAGGTTCAGCATGATCTATTGATTTAAAGTAATAAAAACAATTTTAATAGTATTATTATTATTTTTCCAAGACAGAGTCTTGCTCTGTCACCAGGCTGGAGTGCAGCGGCACTATCTCAGCTCACTGCAAACTCTGCCTCCCAGGGTTCAAGTAATTCTCCTGCCTCAGCTTCCTGAGTAGCTGGGATTACAGGTGCATACCACCACACCTGGCTAATTTTTGTATTTTTAGTAGAGACAGGGTTTCACCATGTTGGCCAGGCTGTTCTCAAACTCTTGACCTTGTGATCCACCTCCCTTGGCCTCCCAAACTGCTGGGATTATAGGCGTGAACCACCGTGCCTGGCCTATAATAGTATTATTATTCTTTTAACAAATATACTAATATATCTAATCTGAATCTTATGGTAGAAGAGAAAAATGGAAGACAAAAATAAACATACATTTTTCTTCATAACCAATAGATACTGTCTACAAGTGATAACTCAAGGAACTTGTTATAAAGGTAACCAACTGAAGACCTAGAGACTACAAGCATCCTAAATCATCAGAAAAATCACAAAGCAGTGAACAAAGAGGAAAAAATTCAACCTTTGTTTATATCCTAGGAAGGTGGTGGTGGTTGGGTATTAGTAAAAATGTATTTTAGCTGTTGAAAAGTACTAAGAAGAAATGCTTCATTGTGGTGACAGGTGAGTGAAGATCACAAGGCAAGGAGAGAGAAGCCATATGGATATACAGCACAGAGTGCTCTAGGCAAAGGAAACAGCAAGTACAATGGCCTGATCAGGAACAAAACATGTAGCTGGAGCGTAGTGACATGTGGCTGGAGGGTAGTAAATGAGAAAGTGCACAGCAGAAGACAAGATCAGCGCGGTAATGGTGGGCAAGATCACAAAGGGGCTTGCAGCTCATTGTGAGAACCATGGCTTTCACTCAGACACAGAATGCTATATACTTTTCTTTTTCAAGTGGCTAGAGAACATTAAAAACAAAGAAAATCACTATATCATGGCTCCCAAGGAAAAAATGTAATCCATAAAAAAGGGAAATAGTTCAAATCATATTATCTGGTCAAGTTAAGTAATAAGAGTAAAACTTTAAAGCAACAAATAAGCAAAAAAAAAAAAAGAAAAAAAACACTTGGAACTGTAAGAACTCTTTCTAAGGCAATTCTTAGGTCAAAGAACAAATTCAATCCAAAATTACAGAATATTTAAAGAATGATATATCAGAATCAATGGCATAGGGCTAAATCAGTGCTCAAGAGTAAAAGTCATAGCCATATATATATATATATATATATACTTTATAAAAGAGATTAAGTCTTGCTTTGTCATCCAGGCTGGAATGCAGTGGCATGATTGAATTTCTGGGCTCAAACAATCCTCCTCAGCCTCTGGAGTAGCTGAGACTACAGGTTTGTCCCACCATGTCTGGCTAATTAAAAAAAAATTTTTTTGTAGAGGTCAGGCATGGTGGCTCATGTCTGTAATGCCAGCACTTTGGGAGGCTGAGGCTGGTGGATCATTTGAATTCAGGAGTTCAAAATCAGCCTGTGGCAACATCGTGAGAACCCCATCTCAAAAAAAAAAAATTAAACAAATAAATACATTTTCTTTCTGTAGAGGCAGAGCCTTGCCATTTTTGTTCCCAGTTACTCAGGAGGCTGAGGCACAAGAATCACTCAAACCTGGGAGGCAGTGTTCAGTGAGCCAAAATTGCACCACTGCACTCCATTTATTTGAGACTCTACCAGACAACTGAATTTTTATTTTTATCTTTATTTATTTTTTTAAAGACGGGGTTTCACCATGTTGGTCAGGCTGGTCTTGAACTCCCAACCTCAGGTGATTCGCCTGCCTTGGCCTCCAAAATGCTTGGATTACAGGCGTGAGCTACCATGCCTGGCCATAACTGAATTTTTAATAAACATATTTATGTATTCCTTTTCCAATTAAAAATAAAATTTTCTTGTTGACTTAGACACTGAAGAAACAATAAGACTCGGAAACATATAAAAAATTACTGGTGGCTGGGCGCAGTGGCTCATGCCTGTAATCCCAGCACTTTGGGAGGTTGAGGCGGGTGGATCACTTGAGGTCAGGAGTTCATGACCAGCCTGGCCAACATGGTGAAATCCTGTCTCTACTAAAAATAGAAAAATTAGCTGGGCAGGGTGGCAGGCACCTGTAATTCAAGCTACTCAGGAGGCTGAGGCAGCAGAATTGTTTAAATCCAGGAGGTGAAGTTGCAGTGAGCCGAGATCGTGCCACTGTACTCCAGCCTGGGCAACAGAGCAAGACTCCGCCTAAAAAAAAAAAGAATTTCCTCCAAAATAAAACTCAACAACAACAAAAAATCTCCCCAAATACAGGATGAAACCCTTAAGTATAGTCGTTCACCTAGCTTATCTGATTCCTTTGTGTTACACAGGTAACACAAAGAAGTAGCATCATCCATCAAAATCAATGGCAGGTTCATGGTCTACCTACCGAATCAGCTGCCAAATGGTTATTTGAATTGGTGAACTCTGACACCAGCTCATCAGCGACTTCATTGTATGATGTTGTCCCTTTTCGTTGAACTTTCTCACACACTTTCATTGAAAAGTGTCTCAAGCCTTTCCCATTTTTATCTCCCTTTTTGCTTCGTTTACTAGAAGAGAAAAAAAATTTTTTTACTCCATTATACATATTAGTAACTTCCTTTACAAATCTCTGTAAGATAATGCAAAAAGACAGTAATTTAAGTTTTGCTTCATGTGGCAAAAATTTAATAGAGATGAGAAAACGTTTATTTAAACTTACTTTTTGCCTTAAGGGCCTAATAAAATATGAAGTTAGAGTGCTTTTCTATGTACATCATTTATTTATTCAAAAAATATTTACTGAACAGTTACTATTCTGTGCCAGATACTGTTATTGACACTGAGAATAAGTCAGTGAAAAAACACAAAAACTCTGCCCTTGTACAGCTAACATACTTACCTTTTTGTATTCTATGTAGATTATATGTTTTTTTACTGAAATTAAAACTACAGTCATTTGCTGCATATACACCAGTGCTTCCCTAAGATTACAACGGAGCTGAAAAATTCTCATTGCCTAGTGATGTAGTAGACATTGTAATGCCATAGCATACTGCATTACCCTGATGCTGGCAAACAAAGCTACTGCACTGCCAGTGCTATAAAAGTCTAGCACGTGCAATTATGGACAGTACATAATAATAATAAATGACTATGTTACTGGTTACCATATTTACAACTACACTTTTCATCATTATTTTAGAGCGTACTTCTTCAAATTATAAATTAAAGTTAACTGTAAAAAGCCTCAGGCAATCCTTCAGGAGGTATCCGGAAGAAGGCATTGTTATCACAGGAGATGACAGCTCCATGCATGTTACTGCCCCTGAAGACCTTCCAATGGGACAAGATTTAAAGGTAGAAGACAGTGATGTTGATGATCTTGACCCCCTGTAGCCCTAGGATGGTGTGTACTTCTGTCTCAGTTTTCTTTCTTTTTTTTTTTTTTGAGACAAGAGTCTTGCTCTATCCCCTAGGCTGGAGTGCAGTGGTGCAATCTTGGCTTACTGCAACCTCTGCCTCCTGGGTTCAAGCAACTCTCCTGCCTCAGCCTCCTGAGTAGGTGGGATTACAGGTGTGTACCACCATGCCTGGCTAATTTTTGTCTTTTTGGTAGAGAGGGAGTTTTGCCATGTTGGCCAGGCTGTTCTCGAACTCCTGACCTCAAGTGATCCATCCACCTTGGCCTCCCAGCTGGGATTACAGGTTGAGTCACTGAGCTTGGCTCTGTGTCTCAGTTTTCTGTTTTTTTTTTTTTTTCGATTCAGGGTCTCACTGTGTTGCCCAGGTTGGAGTGCAATGGCGCCATGATGGCTCACTGCAGCCTAAACCTCATGTGTTCAAGTGATGCTTCTACCTCAGCCTTCCAAGTAGTTAGAATTACAGGTGCATGTCACCACACTTGGCTAATTTATTTTCTTTTTTGTAGAGACAAGGTCTCGTTATGTTCCCCAGGCTGCTCTTGAACTCCTGACCTCAAGTGATCCCTCCCACGTCAGCCTCCCAAAGTGCTGGGTTACAAGTGTGAGCCACCCTGCCCAGCCACATCTCAGTGTTTAACAAAGAAGTTTCTAAAGTATAAAAAAAAGTTAAAAACAAACAGAAAAAAGCTTATGGATAAGGATATAAAGAAAATATTTTCGTACAGCTGTACAGTGTGTAATGATCAATCAGGGTAATTGGGGTATCCATCACCTCAAGCCTTTATTGTTCCTTTGTATTAGGAACATTCCAATTCCATTCCTCTAGTTACTTAAAACATACAATCAATTGGTTGTTAACTACAGCAACCTATTGTATTACAAAATACTAGGAATTATTCATTCTATCTAAGTGCATTTTTGGAGCCATTAATATGTTTGTGGGTTTTCTGTTTGTTTTTTTGAGAAAGTGTCTCGCTCGATCCCCTAGGCTGGAGTGCAGTGATGCGATCTCAGCTCACTGCAACCTTTGCCTCCCGGGTTCAAGCGATTCTCCTGCCTCAGCCTTCTGAGTAGCTGAGATTACAGGTGCCCACCACCATGACTGGCTAATTTTTATAGTTTTATTAGAGACGGGGTTTCACCATGTTGGTCAGGCTGGACTTGAACTCCTGACCTCAAGTGATCCATCCACCTTGGCCTCCCAAAGTGCTGGGATTACAGGTGTGAGCCACTGCTTCTGGCCAATCTGTTTGTGTTTGCATGTTTTTTTTTGTTTTTGAGAAGATGGAGTCCTGCTCTGTTGCCCAGGCTGGAGTGCAGTGGCACAATCTAGGCTCATTGCAACCTCTGCCTCCCAGGTTTAAGCGATTCTCCTGCCTCAGCCTCCCGAGTAGCTGGGACTACAGGTGCCAACACATGGCTAATTTTTGTATTTTTAGTAGAGACGGGGTTTTACCATATTGGCCAATCTGGTCTCGAACTCCTGACCTCACGATCCACCCACCTCGGCCTCCCAAAGTGCTGGGATTACAGACGTGAGCCACCGTACCCAGCTATGTTTAAGTGTTACTATAAGAGTTAAACAGTTTGAGAACATTAGAAAGTTTATAAACTAAAAAAGTTATAGTAAGCTAAGGTTAACTTATTACTGAAAAGAAAAATCTTTTTAAAATAAATTACTGTAGCCTAAGTATACAGTGATTATAAAGTCTATAGTAGTGTGCAGTAATGTCCTAGGCCTTCACATTCACTCACCACTCACTGAATGACCCAGAGCTACTTCCAGTCCTGAAAGCTCCGTTCATAAAAAGTGCCCTATAAAGGTGTATCATTTAAAAAATATCTTTTACAAAGTATTTTTACTCATACTTTTTCTATGTTTAGGTATGTTCAGATGCACAAATACTTATCACTGTGTTACAATTACCTATAGTATTCAGTATAGTAACATACTATGCTGGTTTGTAGCCTAGGAGCAATAAGCTATACCAAGTACCTAGGTGTGTAGTAGGCCACACCACTCTGGGTTTGGGTAAGTACACTGGATGATGTTCATGTAACGATGAAATCACCTAATGAAGCATTTCTCAGAACATATCCCCTCATTAAGTGATGTGGGACTGTGAATATATTTATTGATAAATAATTTACATGTTCTATGTTATGTACATAGAAACGGATACTAAACACGCAGTTTTAAAAGGAATATGAGAAAACAGTAGATACCTACTTTCTTTTCCCTACATTCCCAAAGAACCGTGTGTGCATCCCTTGTGACAGAATAGGTATCTTACCTCACAGACTATTTATTTGAAATAATATGGAATAACTAAAATATACTGAATGGTATTAAGTGCGGGAGTAGAATGGTGAGATTTTCAGTTAGGCAGACATTTTCACTGCAAATCAGAAGATTTTGAATCAGAATTAAACAGTAGAAGTGGAATTTATGAGGCAAAAGCAGAGACAAAGACCAATTTGAGAGGCTATTGTAATAGTCCAGGTGACAGAAGAAGAATCCCCAAACTGAGGCAGTGGTAGAGCAGGAGACAAGAGGATGGATTTACAAAATTTTAAAAGATAAAAATCAATAAAACTGAGGTGGGGGGTAAGGAAGAGAGGAATAGAATAACCTCTAGAAAGAAGGGTCATTTACTGAGATCAAAGAGATGAATTTAGTTTATGAGTTGCATTTTAAACCTCCTAATCAGCACTGTCGGATACCCCTAGGCACAACTCACATGTGGCTACTGAGTACTTGATATGTGGGAAGTGTGAATTGAGATACTATAAGTTGAACACACTGGATTTTAAATACTTAATATGAGGAATGAATGTAAAATACCTCACTAGTGATTTTTATATTTAATTACACATTGAAATACAATGTTTTGGATATACTGAATTAAATTAAAAATATTAGGCTGGGCGTGGTGGCTCATACCTGTAATCCCAGCACATTGGGAGGCTGAGGCAGGTGGATCATTTGAAGTCAGGAGTTTCAGACCAGCCTGGCCAACATAGTGAAACCCCATTTCTACTAAAAATTACAATACAATACAATACAATACAATACAATACAATACAATATAATACAATACACCATGGGTGTAGTGATGCGTGCCTGTAATCCCAGCTAATCAGGAGGCTGCAGCAGGAGAATTACTTGAACCCAGGAGGTGGAGGTTGTGGCAAACCAAGATTGCGCCATTGCACTCCAGCTTAAGCAACAAGGGCAAAACTTGGTCTTAAAAAATAATAATAAAATAAAAATATTAAAATTAACTTCAAATATTTATTTTTCTTTCAAAATTTTTATTGGGCAGCAATGATGTTGTGTATGGGATTATATATATATAGCCAGGCAAACAATTGGTTAATAGCATAAAGTAAATAATTTCTCTACTTAGTGGTTACATACTTTCTTCTTTTTAAGACTACACAAGTACAGTAGTGAGAAGGGAGTAAAGTGTAGAACGATGAGTTCGATCTGTGTTCAAATGACTGTGAACAATCAATTAGAGAACTCACTACCTTTGGGCCAGCCAGTTACATACTTTTGAAAAGCCAGGAGTGAAGTAGGGTTGTTTTTCATCCAATTCTTGGTCTTTCTGTTAAAGGGAGTGATAAGACAGGGTGGTTTCCGGCAATCACTTGGCTAACTGGCTCTCTGTAGTCATGTCTGGATAATATTTAAAGGAAGAAACTAAACGTAGTCCTTAAATAGGAACAACTATATTTTTAACAACTATTATTAAATGCTGATAGCTATACTCTTGAAATATAGATACAAGCCTACATGTAAGAATTTTATAAAATCAGTTCAGTGCATAAATTGATAATAAACTTGAAGAAAACTTGGTTAAATATCAACATCAGTAAACTATCAGATACATATTTTGAACAATTTACTCTATTTAACTCTGATCCACAGTCATTTATCCGAAAAATGCAGAATACCCATCTCACAAGTTGTGAGGATGAAATGTATATAACATATGGTACACTACAAGTGATTTCATCCCCTTCATGAGCTGCCAGAATTTTCTCAAGCAACAGAAAACCAAAGGGCACTACTCAACAATGGCTGAATCAAGACATTAAGCCTGTTATTTGGAAGGTTAATAGGATATCAGGCCAAAACTCAATCAACATACACATTAAAATTCAACAAGGAAGGTTAGAAGACTCAACACCTGACATGCACAGATGAGGGATTTGGTCCTGCAACCAATCCAGTACACCACTTTGAAAGTCAAGCAAAAAATGGCTCTAGTTAAAGAACACTAAAAGGCAAAAGGCTATATAAAGAACAACAACACTGAAAAACCATAAAACCCAATTCAAAAATGGGCAAAGGGCTGGGTGCAGTGGCTCGTGCCTGTAATCCCAACACTTTGGGAGGCCAAGGCAGGTGAAATCACTTGAGGTCAGGAATTCAAGACCAGCCTGGCCAACACAGTGAAACCCCATCTCGACAAAAAATACAAAAATTAGCCGGGCATGGTGGCACATGTCTGTACTCCCAGCTATTTGGGAGGCTAAGGCAGGAGAATCACTTGGATCCAGGAGGCAGAGGTTACAGTTCATGTCACTGCACTCCAGCCTGGAAGTGAGACTCCATCTCAAGAAGAAAAAAAAAGGGTGAAAGACTTAATAGTCATTTATCCAAAAAGATATACAAATGGCCAAAAAGTACATGAAAAGATGATCAACATCACTCATCACTAGAGAAATGTAAATCAAGACCATAATGAGATGCCACTTCATACCCATTAGAATGGCTATTATTAAACAAAAACTGAAAACGAGAAGTTCTGGAGAGGATGTAGAGAAGCTGCACCCACTGTGCACTGCTGGTGGAAATATAAAATGGTACAGCCACTGTGGAAAACAATACAGCAATTTCTCAAAAAAGTAAACATAGAATTACCGTATGACTCAGTAATTCCCCTTCTGGGTATATCCCCAGATGAATTTGAAAGCAGGAACTCAAACTATTTGTACACTCATGTTCATAGCACCATTATTCACAATAGTTAAAATGTAGAAGCAACCCAACTGCCCACCCATGGATAAACAGATAAAATGTGGTATATACATGTAATGAAATATATTCAGCTTTAAAAAGGAATAAAATTCTGATACATGCTACACTACAGATGAACCTCGAAGACGTAAGTGACATAAGCCAGATGTAAAAAGATTAATATTGGGCTGGGAACAGTGGGTCATGCCTGTAATCCTAGCACTTTGGGAGGCCAAGATGGGCGGATCGCCTGAGGTCAAGAGTTTGAGACCAGCCTGGCCAACATGGTGAAACCCCATCTCTATAAGAAAAAAATAAATATTCACTTACATGAAATCAAATTATAGTCAAATTCATAGAAAACAGAACAGAGGGACTGTGGGAGAGTGGGAAATGGAGCGTTGTTGCTTCATGGGTAAAGAGTTTCAATACGGGATGGTGAAAAAGTTCTGGAGGTGGATAGTGGTGATAGTTACCCAACAACTTATTTCTCCCTGGTTCTTTTGGTTTTGAACTGGCTTATGTTTTGTTGTCTTTTATGCTGAAGTTTTGATGGTTTCATGGCTTCATAAGCCAGCATATTTCTGCAAATAAGGTGCTGTAGTTTATGTATTTCATCATCAATTATGGCTACAAAACCAAATTCAATATGTGAGTGAGTCAAGTTTCTGAGCAAAACTAATACAAACCATTGTATTCATTTTCTTCTTTTTACATTGCTGCTCATGGAGCTGGACTGTCCCATAGGTAATGTGCCCAGAGTAGCCTGTTCTTTAAATTACTGAAATTCTTTAAATTACTTCCATTGTCACAGCTGGCTAACTACTACTGCTGCTACCTTCAGAAAAGGTATGCCTTTTCTGGAAAAAAATAGTTCAGGATGCTTATTTCATCATTAAAAATGAGGATTAAAATAAAAGTTTACTTTTCTAATTTAGCTAATAATTTTAAATAATAAACTCAGGCTTGTTTGAAAAATTAAAATAATTGTAGAAATGTTATGAAAATAAATGTCTATTTCGGCCAAGCACAGCGGCTCACACCTGTAATCCTAGCACTTTGGGAGGCCGAAGAAGGCAGATCGCTTGAGCCCATGAGTTCAAGACCGGCCTGGGCAACATAATGAGACCTCATCTCTACAAAAAATGTAAAACTTAGCCAGGGCTGGTGGTGGGTGCCAGCTACTCAAGAGGCCAAGGTGGGAGGACTGCTTGTGCCCAAGAGGTCAAGGCTGTAGTGGGCCGTGATTGTGCCACTGCACTCCAGCCTGGGTGACAGAGTAAGACAGAGTCTTCCATCGCATAGGCAGGAGTGCAGTGGCTCAGTCTCGGCTCACTGCAACCTCTACCTGCTGGGTTCACGCGATTCTCCTTCCTCAGCCTCCCAAGCAGTTGGGATTACAGGCGTGCACCACCATCCCTGGCTAATTTTTCTATTTTCAGTAGAGTCAGGGTTTCGCCATGTTGGCTAGGCTGGTCTCAAACTCCTGACCTCAAGTGATCCAACCGCCTCAGCCTCCCAAAGTGCTAGGGTTACAGGTATAAGCCACCACACCTGGCCAGAAACTCCTACATTTTCTAATTTGCTATCTGTAATTTGCTGTGCCCTGTGAAACTAGATGGCCAAATGTGTGAGAATTCAGTCTAAAATGAAAGTGAATAGGCTCTGAGTGAGAATCTTCGGACTACGTATAAAGGATGTGTGTTTTCTTGTCCTGACACTAGTGCAGTTTCAGTTCTTTGGTGGCTTTTGTTGCTTGCTTCTTGGTCTTAACTGTTTTCAACAGATACAGTCATGTCTGAGGAGCTGCTCTATCACAGAAATATATGGTGAAGTGTTCTTTTCTCTTTAATGGAAAGTCCTCTTTCCAACTCAAACTGGTCTTTACTGGTGTTTATCCTTGGAAAGGGTAACAGTACAAGTTCTTGCAGACATATTTAGCAATGTTTAAGGCCTTGAAATGGAACTATTTATCAGTCAAGATTGGTGGCACCTCTGCACTGCAAACAGTACAAAAAACAAGATTCTAGCCGAGATGGTGCCACTGCATGCTAGGGTGGGTGACAAATCGAGACTCTGTCTCAAAAAAAAAGGAAAGAAAAGAAAAGCTTGTTAAAGTTTGGGCATGTTAGGGTAATGTGGAGTATTCACTTGACAGAACTCTTCATTTCCCAGAAGGAAAGAGGGGAGGGACCAAAGGACATACTAACCAATAGCCAATCTGCTCACAGGGTAATTTCTCCTGAAACCATACAGATACTATGAATGAACTGGGCCACTCAATGTAGAATGAAATAATGGCAAAAAAGTGAATGAAGTTTAAGTTACATGAAGAAAAACATCGCATAAAACCAGAGTAGTCGCAACACCAACAACCTATCTATATAGCAAAATCTTTCAAACAAAATACTTAGACTTATACTCACCTTTCTGAAAAATCAGAGTCTATAAATTCTCTAGCCCGTTTTCTATCACTAAAAAGGAAACAAGATAGCATAAAAACAACACATACTTAGACACAATTTAATTTCGTTAATACTTTATTATAACTTGTCTAATTCTACATTGAATATATTCAAAGACTAAAACTAACACATACAAAAGAGAGGTATATGAAATAAATCTTAATTTTATCATGTGAACAAGACATCACAACATAATAATCATGAGTTGAAATGAGCTCAATGAATAGTTAGGGAGGAAAACACTGCAAACTTGCAAACAAGACAGAAAAATTTTATTCACTCCACAAAATACTGACCATAAAACACCAAACAATCCTGCCACCTCCAATATAAAGCACAAATGGGGCTGAAAACAACCAGACCCTGGCCATTTCCAAAGTGAGCCAACACTGCTGGCACAGGTGTGGCTTTCAAGGCCATACAGAAATCCAAGATAACCTTAGATCTACATAAGAATGTTCATAAGGACTGAATAATGCCCACAGGATTACAGGTAGTTCTGTCACTTCAGCTCATTTGATAATGGAAAAGTATGTATACACAAAACTATTCTGTCTTTAATACGTATGTGTTTGTATGTGTGTGTGCATGTATTTATGTATATTGATACGTATACAACTTAAAGCACCTTGCCAGGATTATTAATTCACTTAATATACTTGAAGCAAGGAGATTCTTACTGAACTAAGATTCACCATCTGCTTACTCAAACTCACGTATGATAGAATCACCAATGCGGTATTCCACCATGTAAATAACTTCTCAAGTAACAAAATGTCTAAAGTGACAAAATGAGCCTTTGAGTCATTTATCATTTCTTTTTCTTTTATGGAAGTATGAGGTGCTAAAATGATAAGGAGTGGAGAAAGGCATAAGTATTTTACAGGCAAAGATGAAACATATTTAAGTTTGTACTAAAAGTGGCAAATGAGTAACATGGAAGGGATATTGATTCAATTGTTCAGTGTTTAAAAAGAATCAAGAGGAAATTTAATAAAAATTTTATTTGGCCTCTTTTCCTAGCCTTTTCTGGTTTTTTAAGGAAATAAGAATTCATAGGGGAAATTCTGAGTATAGCCAATACTTAATATTTAACTCCTTTTTTAAGTGAGTTAAAAATATATATAGTTTTTATATCTCTAAAGTTAAATATTATAATAATAAAAGTAGTCATATTTCCGAGTTTAAAAAGTCACAGGGTTTAGTTACAAGTTATTGTACTGTATTTCTCTCTTTAAAAATAGTTGTTCCAGAGATGATTTATATCTAAGATATAAAGTGAAATAAAATAGGTGATTTTGAAGGAAAAACATTTGTTTTTAAGAACTAGACTAAAATAAAACAAGAACAGAAGACAAGATAGTGAGGAAAAAAAGTCTAAACTTTTTTTTTATACGGTTTAAAAAATAGTAACTTGCAACACTCTTACCCAGGGACCCAGCCAGTAGCTTCTGCTATGTGTGTCTGAGTAACCATTGCTGGTGCAGGGGTATATGGACTCCCAATCAGAACACTTCCTGAACTGGTTAGTCTCTGTGGTGTGCTTATAATCTGTAAAGTTAGGAATAAGGAATATAATATTCTTAATTATTAAGAAGAGCCTACAGGTAGAAAATAACGTTGATTGTTAACCTACATATGAGGAAACCTTGCTGCCTAAAAGGCACTTAATTTCGGTCACCTAAAAATATAAGCAACATCTCTGATGAACTTATAATCCTAGGCTCTTAAAGCACAAGTATCCTGAATACTGACATGAGGTCATAATACAGTTTTCAGAAAATGAGTGGCAATTTGGAAGGATTAAGTAGAGAACTGACAATGCTTTCAAAATCAGAAAAATGAAAACTTTTCTTTGAAACTGAGGAAATAAATTGCAGTACAGCTTGATTTACTAGAACCAGAGTAACAGCAAATCAGACTTCCACAGTCCATCATACAGTATACACAAAGAGACTATCCAGCTTGGATTATTATATAGATGCAATTTTATCCGTTTTTAAGAGTACTGGGCTGGGCGCAGTGGCTCTTGCCTATAATCCCAGCACTTTGGGAGGACAAGACGGATTGATCATCTGAGGTCAGGAGTTCAAGACCAGCCTGGCCAACATGGTGAAACCCTGTCTCTACTAAAAATACAAAATTAGCTGGGCGTGGTGGTGCACGCCTGTAATCCCAGCTACACAGGAGGCTGAGGCAGGAGAATTGCTTGAACCCGGGAGGCAGAGGTTACAGTGAGCCGAGATCATACCATTGCACTCCAGCCTGGGCAAAAAGAGCAAAACTCTGTCTCAAACAAAGAAAAGAGTATTTCATGTTATTAAATACTCTTTAAAAACATTTTAAAGACCATGAAACATTCTACCATGTGGATTTATTATTCCCTGCTAGATATATATGGATTTTAAATTATTTACTATTATAAAGAATGCTGTGATAAACATTTTTGTACAAAGACCTTGCCCTTAATTTCTATTTCCTAAGGCTAGACTCCAGAAAAGGGATTAATGGAATCCCTAAAGACTTTTTTAAAAGGTACCTTATATATGTTACCAAACTGCTTTCTAGGTCTTAAAATTTTCACTGGTTTAAAAAAAAAAAAAAAACCATGTTTTTTCCAAAGACATTTATAGTAATTAACATAAAAAAAACTAGCAGCCTAGTAATAACTTTAGAAGTATCTTCATGTAAAAAAAAAAAAATAGGAAGAGGCATGCTCCAGTGAATGGGGATATTAATGAAAGATGATTGGCTCCTATGTGGATAATTGTTGAAGCAACTGCTGGGTATATAGTTCTATTTTTGTACAGTTTTGAAAGTGTTCATGACAGTAAAGTTTTAAGTCCCAATTAAGAGAGAAAAATATCTACAGGGACTACATATAATTGTTAGTAAGTCCTCAAATAAGAGAAATAGTTCTATTTCCCTACTGCCTTATGCAAGACAAAATGCTAATTAATTTTTATCTCCCTGACCAAATGAAACCTGTTTCTGTAGCCAGGGTGAATCATTAAGTTCATTGCTAACTTGCTACATACATAACCAAACGGAAGGATTCATAAGCATTTCAAGCCCTCCATTTGCATTTGAAGGGAAGAGTCAAACAATAACCTCTGTAGTATAAAAATAGTTCAGACCTAGTTATTAAATTCTAGTCAATATTTATTCATTTATCAAGTATTTAAGAACCTTAGTTAGCTTCTGTTTATGTTTTGACATTATGTTAGTTTGGGGATAGGAAGATGTTAGTACCTACAAATATTTATGAAATAGTTTTAATAAGTTCATTCTACAGTTTAAAAAAATAAAAACAAAAGATACTAATACTGACAGACGTCTGGAGAGTTCTGATTATGTACGATACACCAAGGGTATTAAATAAGGCACTCAGAACTTTTCCTAGTGAGAAAACATAAAGTCAGACAATGTGTCTGTACCTCTCATCAAATTCTGCCTTGCATTCCAAGTATGCTTTCATTTCCCACTCCACATGTCTGGTCTCGCATCCCCACTTTCATTTCAGTGCAGGACCTTTAGGGGTGGAGAGTACCTTGCTAAACTATGTTCTTTGCAGGGTTTAACACAGTGGCAGGGAATGCTCATAGGAAAGGCACAATAAATATTTACTGTTGGGATAAAATACTCAACTTTTAAAATAATAGGGCAAAAAAGGACCTTCATTTACTGATATGCTAAAAGGATTATATAAACTCCACTAAAAAAAATAGAAAGAGCATAGTTTCCACCAATCACTACATCACATTCTCTATCATCCTGACCTTGGGTACAGACAGCTTATGAAGAAAAATGTGACTTATCTGATTAGCCTCTGGTCGACTCTATTCCTTGAACCGGAGTGTCTACAAAACTATTCTAAGCATTCCAATTTACCCTTGAAACAGACTGTATTTCTACTGCAGTATTATTACTGAGGAGATCTTTTTCTATATGGTATTAGCAGCCTACATGCTTGGTTTTGCTGATTTACAGGGCTTTGTAGGAAAAAAAGAAAGAAGCTGGGCACAGTGGCTCACACCTGTAATCCTAACACTTTGGGAGGCAGAGGCAGGTGGATCATTTGAGGTCAGGAGTTCAAGACCAGCCTGGCCAACCTAGTAAAACCCTGTCTCTAATAAAAATACAAAAATTAGCGGGGTGTGGGGGTGGGTGCCTATAATCAGCTACCCCGGAGGCTGAGGCAGGAGAATCACTTGAACCCAGGAGGCGGAGGAGGAGGTTTTAGTAAGCCGAGATCATGCCACTGCACTCCAGCCTGGGCTGCAGAGGGAGATTCTATCTCAAAAAAAAAAAAAGAAAGAAAGAAAAGAAAAGAAAAAAAAAAGAATGGAGAAGGGAAACAGGACACAGAGAAAAACTGGCTATCTTTATGAAAATGACTTTGAAAGTAAATTCTAGTGTACATTTTCTTGTTTTCCCTTCCTCATTGTCAGATTGTTAGTTGATATTCTTTGCTGATGGGAGAGTGATTAGCAACACTCTGCTCCCTTCTCTTAGCACAGGGCCTGGTACATAGCAATTCCTTAATAAACATTCCCTGCATGAACAAATTGGAGAGATGACACACTTGAATTGGAAAGATAAAGTCAAAAAGCTTATGAGATGCTAGAAGTTCCTAAACTAGGATAATGAGAGTGAAACGTAAGAAATAAAACAAAAGGAAAGCCAGTGAAACTTGAACAGCCACAGAATATAAGAAAATTGTTTTATAGGGTGATGAGCCAGTCATGCTTTCTAACCCTGAACCTAATGTTGAAATCCCAGGCCAGGTGCAGTGGCTCTCTCCTGTACTCCCAGCACTTTGGGAGGCTGAGGCGGGTCTATCTCATTTGAGGTCAGGAGTTCGAGACCAGCCTGGCCAACATAGTGAAACCCCATCTCTACTAAAAATACAAAAAAAAAATCAGGTAAGTATTGCGATGAACACCTGTAACCCCAGCTACTCAGGAGGCTGAGGCAGAAGAATCGCTTGAACCCAGGAAGTGAAGGTTGCAGTGAACTGAGACTGTGCCACTGCACTGCAGCCTGGGTGACAGAGTGAGATTCCATCTCAAAAAAACAAACAAACAAACAAACAAAAGCCCAAACTAAAGTATTAAAGTTGGAGGTAAAAACATACTTTTAATATTCACTTGATAAGCTAAGGAAAATGTAGTTTTAAATATCAGAGTCCCCCTACCAAAAATCCAGACATCCTTTTTTTTTCCTTTTTTCTTTCTTTAATTACTGCAAATCCTACATTCCAATCCAGATAGCCTTAATTTAAATGTTATCATGTGGTTTCTCTGACAATAGAATTAGTGACGCTGGGAAAATCACACAGCAATTAAACATTATTCTGAACATTTTCCTGCCCTCAATCAACATATTTTATGTGCTACTGCCATCTACAGTTAAAAAAGCCAAGAGAGCATATGTATTCTAAAGGGAAAAAGTTACAAAATTATAAAGTGGTATATTAAAAGATTTCACTATTTGATGGAATTATGGTTTTCACTGTAAGAAGCATACAGTTTTTACTCTTCTAAAATAATACAGCCATGAGATTATCTTATACAGTTGACCCTTGAACAACATGGGCTTGAACTGGGCAGGTCCACTTATACATGGATTTTCTTCCACCTCTGCCACCCTGAGTCAGCCAGATCAACTCCTTTTTCTCCTCCTCAGCCTACTCAACATGAAGACATCGAGGATGAAGACCTTTATGATAGTTCACTTCCACTTAATAAATTATAAATGTATTTCCCTAATGATCTTCTTAGTCATATTTTTTCTAGCTTACTTTATTGTAAGAATACAGTATATAATACATATTAACATACAAAATAACAAATATAACATAAAACATGTTATTCGACTATATTATAGTAAGGCTTCTAATCAATAACAAGGTATTAATAGTTAAATTTTGGAGGAATCAAAAGTTATAATGGATTTCCGACTGCACAGGGGCTGTGCCCTTATCCCCGGCATTGTTCAAAGGTCAACTGTATATATAATCATAAGATCCATAACTTATACAACCATAAGAGAACCTGTAAGAAAAGGGCAAGTATCTCAAACTAAAATAGGTACTCCTAAACTAGTTTCCATAACCACAGAAAACAAATGAAAACTTTTCATGGAGCCTTTTGAAATTCCTATCTACCATTAAGATTTAGTTTCCAAAAGACATGTAAAGTTAAAAGGGCAAGTAGAAAAAGAAGGCTAAGAAGTAAATGGGTAAGATTTTATCCAATAATTCTTTAACTAAACAAAACCTTTTAAAAATCATGGATGAGGGAGTTAGGAGAACCAATAAAGGCTCTGAGTGTCTTGGTCCATTCAGGCTACTATAACATACCACATTAGATTGAGTAATTAATTAATTTTCTTTAAAGTCTTCTGCAAGGAGTATAAAACTTGGCCATTTACAAACCACAGAAACTTATTGCTCACTGTTCTGGAGGCTGCTGAGAGGTCCAAACTTAAAGCGCTGGCAGATTCAGTGCCTGGTGAGGGCTTATTCTCTCCTTCAAAGATGATGCCTTCTGGTTGCATCCTAATAGCAGAAAAGGTCCAGGGAGCTCCCTTCAACCTCTTTTATAAGGGCACTAATTCCACTCATGAGGGTGAAGCCCTCATGACTTCATCACTTCCCAAAAGGCCCCGCCTCTTAATACCACCATAGTAGGGATTAGGTTTCAACATGAATTTTGGAGGAACACATTCAGACCAGAGCATTCAGTTCCTGGCCCTCTAAAATTCATGTCTATTTCACAGGCAAAATGCATTCATTTCATTCCAACAGTCTTACAAGTCTTAACTCCTCAAAAATCAGATATGGGTAAGACTCAAAGGTGCAATTCATCCTGAGGCAAATTCCCCTCCAGCTGTGAGCCTGTGAAATCCAACCTGTTTCCAAAATACAATAAGGGGACAGGCACAGAACAGACATTCCCATTCCAAAAGGAAGAAAACAGAAAAGAAGGGATAACAGGTCCCAACCAATCCAAAACCTAACAGGGCAAACATTAACTTTTAAGGCTTCACGATAATCTTTGACTTGATATACTGCCTTCTGGACACACTGGGGCGGGAGTTGGGCCCCCGAGGTACCAGAAGCCCCCACCCCTATGACTTTATTGGGGACAGCTCATGCTGCAGTTCTCCTGGGTTGGGTCTGCATGTGGCTCTCCCAGGCTGGAGTTGCATGCTGGAAGCTCTAGCAGACTAGGGCCTCAGGGAGTGACCCTGCCCCGCTCAGCTCCACTAAGCTTTGCCCTAGTGAGGGTTCCTAGTGGTGGCCTCACCTCCGTAGCAATTCTCTGCCAGGATCTGCTAAGGCTCTCCAGGGCATCTTCTGAAATCTAGGTGGAAGTTATCATACCCCGCAGCTTGTGCACTCTACACCTGTTGGAGATGGCATCACTCAGAAACTGCCAAGGTTCACCACCTATGCCCTCTAGAGGAGCAGCCACTGTGACTTGCACTATACCTGGGCCTACTGGAGCCACATCTGGAATGGCTAAGGAGCACTGTGCCAAAATTTGGTGAGAAGATTTGACACAGTGCCAGGCAGGGATTACCAGTGTTCCATTAGCACCTCAAGCCCCTCTTTGATAGTTCTGTCCCCCATGCCTTGGTACTCTGGGCCTGTGATGGGGACAGGGGGCAGCACTGGTAATCACTGAATGCTATGGGTTTATTCTTTCACTGTTTTGAAGAACAGCACCAAGCTTCCACCCATCCATGTTAATCTCCTCATCCAAAGGTGACTTTGCCACTCTTTTGGTGTTCTCTTTAGAACATGCTTTTTTATTCTTTACATGACCAAGCTGAGACTTTCCCAAATCTTCACTTTTGATTATAAATTGTATCTTTAATATTCTCTCTTCTCACATTTTACTATAAAGAGCCAAGAGAAGCCACGTTGATCCCTAAACACTTTGCTTAGAGATTTCTTTGGCCAGTTATCCAATTTCACTGCTCCTAAGTTCCCCCTTCATTAGAACATTAGAACAGGAAAACAATTCACTCAAGTCCTTTGCCACTTTTTTTGTTGCTGTTTGGTTGTTTTATTTTTTTGAAACAGAGTCTCACTCTGTCATTCAGGCTACTACAGCCTTGAACTGTTGGGCCCAAGTGATCCTCTCTCCTCAGTCTCCTGAGTGGCTAGGACTATAGGTGCTGACATGCTTTGCTTTTTTTTTTTTTTTTTTTTTTTTTTTGAGACAAAGTCTCATTCTGTTTCTCAGGCTGGTGTTCAGTGGTACAACCTCTGCTTCCTGGGTTCAAATGATCCTCCTGCCTCAGCCTCCCAAGTAGCTGGGATTACAGGCACCTGCCACCATGTCTGGCTAATTTTTGTATTTTTAGTAGAGATGGGGTTTCACCATGTTGGCCAGGCTGGTCTCAAACTCCTGACCTCAAGTGATCCTCCTGCCTTGGCCTCACAAAATGTTGGGATTACAGGAATGAGCCATTGCGCCCAGCCTTTTGCTGTTCTGTAACAAGGATGGCCTTGCCTCCAGTTTCCAATAATATGTCCCTCACTCCTGTTTGAGACCTCATTACAATGGCTTTTACCATCCATATTTGTGCCAACATTCTCTTCACAACCACTAAGGTAATCTCTAATCAGGAGTGAGGCTTTCTCTATAGCTCTCCTCTTCTGATTCCTCACCGGAATCACCCTTAATGGTCCACTCATCTCAAGAGGCTTTTTTCAGCCTGTTCCTCTGAACTTTTCCAGCTTCTGCCCATTACCCAGTTCCAAAGCCATTGCCACAGTTTTAGGTGTTTGTCATGGCAGCACCCCAGTTCTTGGTACTAATTTTTGTCTTAGTCTGCTATAACAAAATACCTTAGCATGGGTACTTTATAAATGATAGAAATGTATTTCTTGCAGTTCTGGTGACTGGGAAGTCCAAGATCAAGGCACCAGCAAATTTAGTATCTGGTACAGGTTCACTCTCTGCTTCATAGATGGTGCCTTCTTGTAGTGTCCTCACTACAAGAAGTGGGGCAGAGCGAGGGCAAAGAGATCCCTTCAACGTCTTTATAAGGTCACTAATCCCATCCATGAGAATGAAGCCCTCATAGCTTAATCACTTCCCCAAAGGCCCCACCCCTTAACACCACCACAATGGGGACTGAGCTTCAACATGAATTTTGGAGGGACACATTCAGGAGACACCAATGGGGCCTTATAACAATTAGGAAGCCAAAAAGGAAATTATGATTCCTGCCCAAGAACTCAGAACTGAAAAAAGAACCTCAGAAGTAGGGGGATAAATTAAGGACTTGGGATGACCCGGTTGAAGGTAGAGCTCCAAATCTCCTCTCCTTCTTGTGACCTTTGTTTTGCAGATCTTGAGATTTACAGTAACTGAGTTAGTACCATATCACTACTTATTATTAACAGAACTGGATGTGTAAGGGATAGTTCAAACTGACAATGGGAGAAAAATCATATATGCTTCCAAAGGAGAAATTCAAATTTGGGGTATAGCAGCATTAAACAAACAAAAAATAAGGGAAAATAATCTCTCAACATGTAAGAGTTCTGTAAGGGCAAGACTCATAAAGGTTTGAGTATATTTAATTTTGGTGCTTATATAAATACATTTCAAAATGCAGACTTTTAAAATTTGGGTGCTTTATCTCATTTCACCTATAGTAGTGGCTGGGGAGAGGCAAATGCTTAGCAAATGTCTGAAAATATAACCTGAGCTACCTTAAAACGAGGGCTCTTATTTGAGCTTAAACCTCTATGAAGTTTGGTGCTAGATCATATTCTTCACATACTTACAGTAAATTGTGTCGTATCTTTAGCTTGATTTCTGCAGATGATAAACAGTCCTCAACCAAGGAAAATGTCATGTCTAGAATGTGTCCTAAAGACTTTCTGAAACCATTAAGTATGTTAAAAGATATTTTTGTCTAAATAACTTTGCATTTAACATAGTCCATGGTGCTGTTGTACATTATGGGCAAAATTTATCCGCATTGCTCTATAGATGAAAAGATGACACTGACAACGAAGAGTTATTGCTTAGATGTTTAAGTACTTTTACTAATGGTGGGTGAGGCCATTTAAATTAGACATAGTTTCAGAGTAGGTGAATGCAATTTTGTTTATAAATAAGTCTTCTGAAAGTGCTACACACTTTAAGCTCTAGCATAATTAACGAATGCCCTTAGAGAAACAGTTGTTTTCCAGTTTTCATTCACTATCTCTACTGCTAAAGATTAAAATGAATTGGTATATTGGTTTTTTCCCAAAAGTCTTTAATGGAAGGAGTTTTAAATTGCTCCAGATGTAGATTAACTATTGGGTTACAGATTCCATTTACGTGAGAATACACAGTTTAGGGTAGTAAAGGTTATTTTATAAGAAAAATAAAAAAGGAGGAGGACATAAAATATAATACATTTCAAATCAACTTAACAACTAAATACAAGAGAAATCTCACATAGAGAGCAAAAACCTTAATACTACACAGCCAGAATCCATAGATTCAAATATGTAAAAATTAAATATTAGAGAGCACAATGCCTTTCTTTTTACTCAAGCTCAAGACTTGACCAGATACATTCAGATAAAAACAAAATGTTTTTTAAAAGTGACTCAGGTAACTAAAATTAATTAGAATTTTAAATTTTATTTATTTATCTATTCATTTATTTGGGACAGGGCCTTGCTTTATCAGGCTGGAGTGCAGCTGCGCAAACACGGCTCACTGCAGCCTTGACCTCCTGGGCTCAAGCAATCCTCCCACCTCCGTCCCCCAAGTAGCTGGGACTTCAGGCATGCATTGCAGTGCCCAGCTGTTTTTTTGTAGAGACAGCGTTTTACCATGTTGCCCAGACTGGTCTTGAACTCTTGGACAAGTGATCTACCTGCCTCAGCCTCCCAAAGTGTTGGCATTACAGGCGTGAGCCACCTACCGCATCCGGATTAACTGGAATATCTTATCAAACACCTTTAAATTAGTCTTAGCTAGTCTTAGCTAAACAAAGTTTCAATTCTAAGATTTAATAATTTTCTTACCATTTGGGGTCCAACATTCACATTGATTGGTCCTAAGGTTTTTGGTAAAATCTTTGTAGGTGAGTTGGTATTGGAAACTGGAAATGCAACAAATGAAATGTTGCCTGAAATGATATCAAAACATTAAGTTAGTATTCTGCAATACCTAGGTCATTTTCTAGCTACAGACATCCACGGTCCTAATCCCTTTTGCTGAAGTAATTTATAATTACCTTAGTAAGCATATTATAAACAAAATACACCTTACTGAAAAGCCATACGAACAACTGCTTTGTTGTAACAAATACAATTAATTTTGCTGCATAACTAATCTTATTTATATTTTACTGAAAATCTATAAATAGTTCCAATTAATTGACAACTATGAAACTTCCAGTTGGTCTTTTAGAGGAAAAAATATTTACAGAATATATAACGCAAATCACAGTTTATATAAGAATTGAGAAAAGATCTTTAATAGATATGATAGAACAAATAATGTATGAAACATAACATGAAAAGTAAAATAAACATTCAGATTTCTTTCTAGTACAAAATATTGAGACTAAAAGCTAACATATTTTCAAACTGTCAAATTGGTAATGCTTTGGAGTTTTATAATACTAGATTAAAAAACATGGTGCTAACTAGTTATTAATACTAGAAACAGTGAGATCTGTACTGTGTTTTCAAGTGATTTCAGTACTTTAAATTTTAAATTAACATAGCAAGCTCCTACCAAGAAAATTCCCCTCAAAGGAAAAGCCAACCTATTATTTTCTGAACTATAACATTAACTACTTCATTCCCCTGACAAACTTCAGCTTATCAATGTTTCTCTTAGAAGATAACAGTGTAACAAAATATATCAAAGGAGATCATCCAGGAAGTATGTGAAAGAAGGCCAACCCTAAAACCCTGGGGACAACCAACATTTAAGAGCAGGATGACAAAGACACTTCCTTCTTAGTTGCCTTCCTCAGATGGCCCGCATCTTACAAAACTTGACCACACTGCCTTACTAATTTTTTTTTTTTGAGATGGAGTCTCCCTCTGACACCCAGGCTAGAGGGCAGTGATGCAATGGTGGGTTACTACAGCCTCAAACTCCAGGGCTCAAGCGATCCTCCCACTCAGCCTCCAAAGTGGCTCACATCACAGGCATGTGTCACCACACCCGGCTAACTTTTTTATTTTGTAGAGATGGGGTCTCGCCATGTTGCCCAGCCTTGACTCAAACTTCTGGGCTTCAAGCAGTCCTCCCCGTCAGCCTCCCAAAGTGCTAGGTGTTAAAGGCTTGTGGCCGGGGATGGTGGCTCACGCCTGTAATCTCAGCACTTTGGGAGGCTGAGGTGGGCAGATCACGAGGTCTGGAGTTCAATACCAGCCTGACCAACATGGTGAAAATGTCTCTACTAAAAATACAAAAATCAGCCGGGCATGGTGGTGCGCACCTACAGTCCCAGCTACTCAGGAGGCTGAAGCGGAAGAATTGCATGAACCCGGGAGGTGGAGGTTGCAGTAAGCTGAGATTGGACCACTGCACTCCAGCCTGGGCGACAAAGGGGAGTCCATCTAAAAAATAAACAAACAAACAAAAAAAGGCTTGAGCCACTGCACTGGCCTAAATGACGTTTTTCTTTTTCTTTTTTTTTTTTTGAGATGGAGTCTCGCTGTCACTCAAGCTGGAGTGCAGTGGCACGATCTCAGCTCATTGCAACCTCCACATCCCAGGGTCAAGTGATTCTGCAGCCTCAACTTACCAAGTAGTTGGGATTACAGGCACCTGCCATCATGCCCAGCTAAATTTTTGTATTTTTAATAAAGACAGGGGTTCATCACGTTGGCCAGGCTGGTCTCGAATCCTGACCTCAGGTGATCTGCCCACCTTGGCCTCCCAAAGTGTTGGGATTACAGGCGTGAGCCACAGCGCCCGGCCCTAAATGACTTCTTTCATCTCTGCTCTGTGCTTTTAATGCCTCTTCAGGGATTTCACCCATCAATTATCTACTCTGTCTCCTGAATTTTCAACTATTCCATTAGCCCTTTCCCTTCAGTTTTTCTCTCTGCCCATTTGGCACTATAAAGTTCATTTTCCCCCTAATTACACATTTAAAAATCAAATTATCTTTCTTGTACCCACTCAGCAAGTCCCAGTACCCAAATCTGCTTCTCCTTCATGTTCTCACTCTTGATATATAACTGAGCCTTCCTATATGATCATCGAATCCACCCAGCGATCCAATCTAGAAATGATCTTCATTCCATCCCCTCCTCATTCAACTGACCACCATATTTGTTATTCCTTATTCTAATTCCTTTATGCCAGCGGTCCCCAACCGTTTTGGCACCAGAGGCTGGTTTCGTGGAAGACAAGTTTTTCCACAGATGGGGGTGGGGGAAGGTTTGGTTTTGGAATGATTCAAGCACCTTACATTTATTGTACACTTTATTTCTATTATTACATTTTAGCATGAAATAATTATACAAATCATTTTAGAATGAAATAATTATACAAATCATCATAATGCGGAATCAGTGGGAGCCTTGGGCTTGTTTTCCTGCTACTAGACAGTCCCCTCTGGAAGTGATGGGAGACAATAACAGATCATCAGACATTAGGTTCTCATAAGGAGTGTGCAACCTAGATCTCTTACATGCGAAGTTCACAATAGGGTTTGTGCTCCTATGATAATCTAATGCCACTGCTCATCTGACAAGAGGTGGAGCTCAGGTGATAATGTGAGCCAATGTGAGCCACAGAGAACAGCTGTAAATACAGATGAAGCTTTGCTAACTCACTGGCTCCCCTGCCTACCACTCACCTCCTGCTGTGTGACCCAGTTCCTAACAGGCCATGGACTGGTACCTGGTGGCTGATTAGGGATCCCTGCCTTATGCTGCTGGTACTCGTTTAATTTGCAACTTTATATCTGGTTTGAATACAGTTACCCTCTAACTCAGTGATTCACAATACTGGCTGTTCAACACAATTACTTGGGAAGCAATAAACAATACTAATGCCTACGTTCCAATTCTAGAGCTGCTGATATAATTGATCTCAGGTAAACCTGGGCACTGGGCCATTAAAAGTTCTCCAGACAGTTCCAGTGTGCAGCCAAGGCTGAGCACCACTGCTCTTACTAGATATCCTACCTCTAACAGCTTTCCTAGCCACTCCATGCATCTATAACAAACCAGTCTTTCAACTGGCAAAACTGTTTTGAACAATCCCCTAATTAGGGTTTGTAAGGATGCCACGACACTTCCTAAATGCCTCTCAGACTCCTCAACATAGTACAAAAGCTCGAAGTAGAGATCTCACCCTGCCTCCTTTCCCAGCTTCATCTTCAGCTGCTCCCTCCACATGCACCCCAGAATCCAAGCCGATTAAATATTTTACATTTCCAGAGAGGCACCAATTCAACCACCTGGCTTCAGCATACACCCTTCTTTCTGCTGAGAAGGTCCTTCTCTACTGAGCCAACTCCTACCTACTAAGCACTTCAAACTGGATAGATTCCACACAATTTTCTGAGCAATTATTATGTCCCCAGAGTCTGTTCCAGAGATTTCCTATATATATGTACATATATGCATGTACATACATACAGACACACATATACACTGTTGCCCTAAGCACTGATGATGAAAAAAGTATATATATGTATATACACACACACAATTTTATATGTATGTATGTATGTACCGTATGTGTAGTTTTTTCCTCATCGATGCTTAAGACAACAGTGTGAAATAGATTATTAGTGACTCTATTTTATACATTAAGAAATTGAGATTGAGATTAAATACAAGGTCCCATAGCTAGTGAAGCCGATGGCTCCACCTCCAAAGCCTCTGCTCTATGCAACTCCTTCTCCTTAAAAGCTGTCCCATCCCCTGAGGCCTAAATCCTGGATATTCCTCTTCTGGCTTCTCATAAAATCTGTTATTACTTACTTGTAACTCTATTATAAATGGGCTATGTCTCTCAGCTTTGTATCCTAGCACCTAGTTTAGTTCTTGGCACAAAACAGGTGCACAAACTATAAAAACTGATCAGCAAAGATTGAAATTATTACTTTTCCTTATCTGGATGCCAAACTTCCTGTAATAAAGCTTAAATTACAGCCCTTTTTATTTTTCCAAGATCATAACTCATACTGAGTTTGAAATCAATTTAAAGACCAGGTCCTTTGTTTATTTTGCTTTTAACACGACTGAACTGGTATTATCAAATAAAGTTTCCCTATCTTGTAGTTGTGCAACTGATTTTCTTAAAACATAAAATGTGGCCGGGCACAGTGGCTCATTCCTGTATTCCCTGCACTTCGGGAAGCAGGGTGGATCACCTGAGGTCAGGAGTTTGAAACAAGCCTGGCCAACATGGCGAAACCCCGTCTCTACTAAAGATACAAAAATTAGCTGGGCATGGTGGTGCACGCCTGTGACACCAGCTAGTTGGAAGGCTGAGGTACAAGAATCGCTTGAACCTGGGAGGTGGAGGTTGCAGAGAGCCGAGATCACACCACTGCACTCCGGCCTGGGCAACAGAGCAAGACTCTGTCTCAAAAAAAAATGAAAAAAGAAATTGACAGAACAAAAATTACAGTCCAGAAATTATTTCACTTATATATGAAAATTTTATACATGATAAAGGCAGTATTTCAAGCCAATGATGTTGAATCAAGAGACTGTCCATTTTGATAAAATAAATTTTAGATTTCAATTTCTCACATTGAACAAAAATAAATTTCAGAAAAATCAAATATTTAAACATAAAAATTAAAACTTTATACAAGTATTAGAAGAAAAAAATATGATATTTTTATAATCTGGGAATGAGGAAGGCCCTTCTCTCCATGTTACAGAATTTAGATATCTTAAGTGAAAAGACTGATACAGCTGACTATTTGAAAATCAAAACTTTCTCTATAGCAAGACAATATACTTAGAAGACAAATGTCAGACTGGTAAACAAATGTGCAATGCACAGGTCATTTGATTACCATCCCTAAAAATTTTTGATTATTTAACTTACCCTTATAAATCATAAGAAAAAGATAATACCCTAATATAAAAATAAGTCTGGTATATGGGTGAATACAGATGCCAGTGATGGCATGAAAAGATGCTTGATTTTAATAATTAAAAAAACTAATTTTTTTAAAAAAAGAAACCTTTTACCTACTAGACTGATAAAAAATTAACAAGTCTGATAATACACTGAGTTGGTGAGGATGTGGCAAAATAAGCACACTTTTAAAATACTGACTTGGCATCTACTACTATATGTCAAGAACTAAGGCTAAGCATTAGGATATTCAGTGAACAAGTAACATTGTTTCCTGCACTCAAGGGGTTAACATACTCTGTTAGCAAAGAGAGTACTGTAGAACCTTTCTGGAGATTCTGACAATGCGTTGATTGTAATTAGAGAGGAATAACTATGTGTTAGAACACAGAATTTTACATAAATGCTTTAAAAATAATTCTACACATTTGAAACCTTCTTTCCATCTCAACAAATACCCTCTGTTGCCTAAGTGGCAAGCTAATGTCTAGCTTCTGTGACATCATGATTGACCATGGGCATGCACTCTGACCAGCAGTTCTTCTGGTGGAGATATACTCTAATAAACTAGGCAGATAAGAACAATTATACATGTCCTAGGATTGGAGCATTATGGAGAAAAGCAAAGACCTACAAAAAATTTAAGTGTTTAAACATCTTTTGGTGAATGTGTATGACAGAATATTATCTAGTCCCTAAAAATATAAGCATGTATTGCCATGGAAAAATGTTCCTATTATAAGAGAACATGATTACATTTACATGAAAAACTATATACACATATATTTTTATATATTTATTAAAAACCTGCCAAGAGAAACCACAAATTTAACAGTGGTTAGCTCTGAAAAGTAGCACGGAGGAAGCTTTTATTTTGTTTTATACTTTTTTATTATTTGAAAAAACATTTAATGAACAGGTATGCACTTGCTTTATAATTTTAAAAGCTACTGTCATTCTGAAAAAGAGAGAGAATGAATTAGTCATAGCTGCTAAAACAAGTTTGAAGATCTACAAATGATTGTCTTATAAATAGCAAAAATGAAATTTGCTTTAAAAAGCAGTTTAAAAGGGGCTGGGCACAGTGGCTCACGCCTGTAATCCCAGCACTTTGGGGTGCTGAGGTGGACAGATCATGAGGTCAGGAGTTCGAGACCAGCCTGGCCAACATGGTGAAACCCCGTCTCTACTAAAAATACAAAAAATTAGCCAGGCGTGGTGGTGTACGCCTGTAATTCCAGCTACTGGAAAGGCTAAGGCAGGAGAATCATTTGAACCCAGGAAGCAGAGATTGTGGTAAATGGAGATCACACTATTGCACTCCAGCCAGGTGACAGAGAAAGACTCTGGCTTTAAAAAAAAAAAAAAAAAATGCAGTTAAAAGGACTCCACTAGAATTCCAATAATTGTAATATCCAGAAATAAAAGCCACATGTTTACTTCCATCAAATTAGCTAAGTTCAGCAGCATATATATGTGGACAAAAGGACACCTTTAAGTAAGTTATATAAAGATTCGGTCAATCAAAATTTCAGCCAGGCTGAGGGAAGTAAATAAAGTTTGAACAGTTTTTCCTACGTGCATGGCCTAAATTCATAGCTCCTTGGCAATAGGAGCTCGACACTGTCCAGAAGCTGATTCCTGGCACTCGGTGTATTAAAAACAATTTTTAAAGTTGCTTGGATTTTGGTTCTGGCAATTCTCTCAATTAACTAAATGAGAGCAATCACCTAGGGAAGTGGCTAAGAAACAGAACTAAAAACTTATGCCAAATCTTGGCACAGGCACAAGATTTTGGCTCAAATATTATTTCAATTTATTGTGTAATTGAAATATTTTTGTTTTCCACTAGAATTGTCTAGACACCATAGTTTTTTTCCCACTCATAATTCTTTAGGGGGTTCCAGTTATAATTAATCATCTTCAAAATGTTCAATTAAAATGAAAAAAAAAAAGAATCCAGTCACATAATTGTGGTTTGTCTATATGATGCTAATATAAATTTTTTTTCCATGGCATAAACTTTCTGAAAAAGTTTTTTTTTTTGCTTGAATTAGCTTTAGGGAAAACCTTCTTCACCCAAGCCTACATCACATCCTCTTAGAAGAACCAGATATGTAACTTACTATAGGAAAGAATACATCTTTTTGTGGTTCATAAATCTCTTAAATTAGAAGTAATGATATATCCCATATATAAAGGGTCCAACTTCCTAGGACAAGCTAACCTATAGCCTAAAATAGAAGTTTTTGTTTTGTTTGTTTTAAGACAGGATCTTGCTCTGTCACTCAGCCTGGAGAGCAGTGGCACTATCACAGCTCACTGTGGCCTCAAACTCCTGGCTTAAGTTATCCTCCAGCCTCAGCTTTCCAATGAGCTGGGATGGTTGGTGTGCGCTACCATGCCCAGGTTTTTTGTTTTGTTTTGTTTTTAATTTTTTGTAGGGAGGGGGTCTCACTATATTGCCCAGGCTAGTCTCAAACTCTTGAGCTCAAGAGATCCTCCCACCTTGCCAAAGCACTGGGATTACAGGCATGAGCCAGCACATCCAGCATAAATAAAATGACCTAGATTGCGGTAGTGTATGTGTTTGCTGAAGTCCCAGAATGCTAGGCTAAAAGAGGTGATTCTACTGTATGTAAATTAGGCCGTAATAAAATGACAGGGAAATGTAACCTGGGTGAGTTCCTATTAATTAGTAAGATGCTAACTATAGATTATACCATCCTCTTGCTTTTTCTCTTCTGTCACCTCAACTGGCACTTAAAAAATTACAGGTAGTTCATCTTCTTGTCTAAATTACATCCCTTCAGCTACTGTCCCTTTTAAGTCAGTCTCCTGCATCATTGCAATCTTTCCCTCTCTGCTGGATCATTCTCATTAGCACATAAACATGCATAATTTCTTCCATCTCAAAAACGAAAAACAAACCAACTTTTCTTGACCATCCACAGTCCTCCAGTTACCAACTAATTTCTGTTGCCCTCTATAGCAAAACTACTCACAAATCTGCCAGCATTTGCAGTTTCTACGTCCTCCACTTCTCAGTTTCTCTTGAACCCTCTCTTCCCAATTTCCCCCCACAATTCCACTGAAATTCGTGGCATTCAATTTACTTTAACCTTCCATCTATTCTGATACTTTTAAAAATCATACCTTCTTTAGAAACACTTTCTCCACTTGACATCCAAGCCACCATTTTCTCTTGGTTCTCCTCCCAACCTACTGGCTGCTCCTTCTCAGCCTTAGTTGCTGCTGCTTCTCTCTAAACATTTGGGAGTCCCTTAGAGCTTGGTCCTCCAACCTCTTGGTGGTGAGCCTTTCCTTGTGAGATGATCCTATCTAAGTCTCCTGGCTTTAAATACACTGATAACTCTTGTGTATATTTCTCCAGATTAAATCTCTCCCTTGAACTTCAGATTCACATATCCAACTATCTTCTCATATTTCCATTTTGATGTCTCACACTTATCTTAATCTTAAAATATCCAAAATCTAACTCTGGACTGCCCCCTCCCCACCTAGAAACCTCCTTCTTCATCTCAGTAAATGAAAACTATTCAACTGCTCAGACTGAAAAGATTACACTGTTGAGACCTCGCTTTCTCTGATATCCCACATTCAATCCATTCATGAATCCTGCAAGCTGGATCTTTAAAACACAGCTTGAATTACAATCACCTCTCATCTACTCCTCTGCTATCACTCTGGTCCAGGCCAGCATCTTGGCTTGAATTATTGCAGTAGCTTCCTGATGCATCTCCATGCTGCTGCCCACCTACCCCACTTTTAATGAATAATCCACTCACTCTCCTCCACGCTGATATGAAAAGCGGCCTTGGGTTTACTTATTTGGGTCAATTTATTTTCTATTCTGCTCCACTGATCTGCCTCTTCATATGCCAGTTCCCCATAGTTTTATTTTATTCATTATTAACAGTTCCACAAGAGAATAAGCTGAGTCAGAAAAAGTAGTGTCAAAGCATTTCCTTCCTTCTTGTACTACCTTTTAACTATTTGCTAATAACTACAGTAAAAGACTATCAATTAGCTTCAAATACAGTACTAAAGAGGTCAAGTCACAGGTCAATTCTAGACTGGTCAATTTGTTTTGCAAAGAGAAATGATATCACAACCTTAAGACTGTATTTTTAATTTAAGCCAGCCATCTAGAAAGCAATATATGTCACTGAAAACAAAGTAGTCTAGGGAGAAAGGATATGGACGGCTCAGGGGATATCTATCACCTGTATTTGAAAAATAACTCTTGGGCCAGGGGTGGTGGCTCACACCTGTAATCCCAGCACTTTGGGAGGCTGAGGCAGGCAGATCACAAAGTCAGGAGTTCGAGACCAGCCTGGCCAACATGGTGAAGCCCCATCTCTACTAAAAATACAAAAAATTAGTCAGGCGTGGTGGTGTGAGCCTGTAATCTCAGCTACTCAGGAGGCTGAGGCAGGAGAATTGCTTGAACCTGGGAGGTGGAAGTTGCAGTGAGCCAAGATCACGCCACTGCACTCCAGCCTGGGTGACAGAACAAGACTTCACCTGGAAGGGGAGGAGTGGGAAGAAAAAGAAAAATAACTAAGGCCCCGTAGGTCAACAACACCATCTATGTAAATGAAATAAAAACAAAAGACAAGTAAACTTTGCAGCTACTCTGACTTTGTTCATTTTTATGTTTAAATACACGAATATACCTTTTTCTTTTTTAAAAAAGCACTTTTGAGGCCAGGTATGATGGCTCATGCCTATAGTCCCAGCACTTTGGGAGGCTGAGGCAGGAGGATCACTTGAGTCCAGGAGTTCAAGACCAGCCTGGGCAACACAGTAAGGCCTAGTCTCTATAAAAAAATAATAAAATTAGCCAGTTATGGTGCCACACACCTAAGGTCCCAGCTACATGGGAAGCTGAGGCAAGAGGATCTCCTGAGCCCAGGAAGTCGAGGCTGCAGTGAGCTGTGTTCACACCACTGCATTCCCATCTGGGTGACAAAGCAAGACGCTGTCTCAAAAAAAAAAGTTTTCACTTTATTTACTAACTAGTATTATCTCTCTGCACATGCACATTACACAACTGTTACGTTTTATTTTGATGCATTGGTACTAAACCATGTTCACCAAAGTTCCTAAGATTAAATCCAAAGGCAATCACCATTACAAAACTTTTTAACTGAGTGATCTCAACATCACTATAATTGTGATAGGTGACAAAGAGAAGATAAAAAAAGTTCATAATATCTCCAAAGTATAATGGTTTAAAGTGACCTCTGGAACCCCCCTCCCTCTATTTGGTTCTACATGGAGATCAGGCATCCCACTGTGCAAAGGTAAGGACAGAAGATCTGACATGCACATTCCTACATACCACATCCATGGAAGGAAAAGCCTGGATGTTTCTGCAGCTGTCAGAACACAGAGGACTTTCATGATTCGCCCAAATGGATCACCTAACCAGAATCTTTCCAAAGAATCCTTGAAATGACCATAAGTGTATTTATAGCTCTATGGTCATATTTCTAGATGAATCAATAAATCTTATATGTCAGTCTTCGCTATATACTTTCCCTAGAAGATCAAACCTGTTCTCTTGGTTTTGTTGAACATTTTTACTTACAGGACACTTTTTTAAAACAATTAGCTAGCTCCCTCCTTCGCTGGTATCTAGAACCATAAACGCCCTAAATTCTTAAATTTCCATCTTACCACAAATGCCCTAAATTCTTAAATTTCCATCTTACCAGATGTCAAGATTTAAACAGTATCTCTTCATCGCTTAAGCAAACTCCTCAATTCAAGCTCTGGTATCTGGAATATTATAATTGGTTTCATTTAGTTCATCAACCCCAAAAGATGTTAGAATCACTAGAGTCACTTGCAGGGCCCTTCTCCGTCAATAATTTTTTAAATGTTCACCCAAAAACATTTGTCTCATCTATAGGTTGGATACTGCTGGTTTTTCACTGGCTTCTTTATCTTTAGTTAAAACACGTC
The DNA here is from genome assembly GCA_963573385.1 of Cacajao melanocephalus. NCBI lineage: Eukaryota > Metazoa > Chordata > Mammalia > Primates > Pitheciidae > Cacajao > Cacajao melanocephalus. The sequence continues at coordinate 57,364 of CAUYLG010050548.1, forward strand.
CTTTCGAAATCTTTTTTCTGTTAGCATATTCAGTCAAGGAAACTTTTAAAATGTTCAGTTTCTCATTTTTCTTCCACCTGCTCAACTAAAATTTCCTAGTTTGTAAATGTATGTTCTGATTAATAATTGAGGAAGTTTACAATATGTCCTCAAACAACTTGATCCTTCCAATCCTTCCCGGCATTCTTTCCAAATATGAGTGATCACAAGATTCACTACAAAGGGAACAGAGGTGTCTCTTATTCAAAAAACATACTCCTGAGCTCCAATGGACATTTAAAGATTCAAAAACTATGTAGAGAATTTGAATTTTTTTTTCTTTTTTCTTTTCTTTATTTCTTTTAGAGACGGGGTCTCGCTATGTTGCCCAGGCTGGCGTGCAGTGGCTATTCACAGGCACGATCCCACTCCAGATCAGCACAGGAATTTTGACCTACTTCGTTTCCGACCTGGGCCGGTTCACCCCTCCTTAGGCAACCTGGTGGACCCCCGCTCCTGGGAGGTCACCATATTGATGCCGAACTTAGTGTGGACATCCAATCGGCATAGTGCACTATAGCCCAGAACCCCTGGACTCAAACGATCCTCCAGCCTTAACCCCTCTAGTAGCTGGGACTACAGGCACACGCCACTGCACCTGGCGAGTTTGTGTTTTTAACAAGTGCCTCAGATGATTCTTATGATCTGGTAAGACTCTGTTCAAATTAAGGAAATAATGAAATGCAAGTAGACTCTAATATACTGAACTTATCTCTATTCTCATTTTACAAAGAGAGGGGGCTGAGTGACCCTTATTTCTTCCATTTCTTGTTCTTAAGTGTTATATTTTTTCACTGTTTAGCCCATTTTCACTCACTACTGTTAGTGCCATCACGACAGCCAATACACCCACCATATGGCACACAGACACTGTTTATAGGCCTAGTAAAAGAGAAAGCACAGAAAGCAGCACATTTTATCTCAAACCCCAACAGCCACTGAATGGCTAGAGTTGATCAAGGCAGCTGAGTGCAACCACACAGATCAGAATTTATGAGTACTCAGACACCCAAGGATACTTAATTGCAAATTATTTTCATGAAGAAGCTCACAGTCCCTCTGAAAGGGTAGCCAGGCAGTGGTAACAGATAAATCCTTTTAAATTTACAGTTAAGTGAGACATTTTTCTAATATTTATAAGAGGTGACCATGGCTGCAGACAGACTTTGAATTAAAAAGTTGGGTTCTTAAAATAAGTTTATTTATGGCCAGGTGTGGTGGCTCATGCCTGTAATCCGAGCACTTTGGGAGGCCAAGACAGGAGGATCACCTGAGGTCAAGAGTTCGAGATCAGCCTGACCAACATGGAGAAACCCCATCTCTACTAAAACTAATACAAAAATTAGCCAGGCGTGGTAGCACATGCCTGTAACCCCAGCTACTCAGGAGGCTGAGGCAGGAAAATCGCTTCCACCCGGGAGGTGGAGGTTGCGGTAAGCCAAGATCATGCCATTGCACTCCAGCCTGGGCAACAAGAGTGAAACTCTGTCTCAAAAAAAAAAGTTTATTTATGTATTCGAGATAGAATCTCACTCTGTCACCTAGGCTGGAGTATTGTGGCACAATCTTGGCTCACTGCTGGCTTCCGCCTCCTAGGTTCCAGCAATTCTCCTGCCTCAGCCTCCTGAGTCGCTGGGATTACAAGCGCCCACCACCACAGCTGGCTAATTTTTGTACTTTTAGTAGAGATAGGGTTTCGCCATGTTGGCCAGGCTGGTCTTGAACTCCTGACTTCAAGTGATCCACCTCCCTCAGCCTCCCAAAGTGCTGGAATTACAGGCGTGAGCCACCACACCCAGCTGGGTTCTTAAAATAAATTTAAATTTCTAGGATACAAATTCAAAGGAACCAAGGACCATGAATTAGGAGCTCCAAAGCAGTTCTTCCCCTTAGCAAATAAAAAAGGGGGTCATTGTTTTATAATACCATGCGCTAAGTAGCTCATTCAAAACTGCAGTAAGTTATTGATATTATAATTTCAACAATATATTCTACTTGAGGGCTATTACCGAAGCTACATTTAAATCACACTGTGAAATCCAAGAAACCTTTTTTTTTTTTTTAAAGTCAGAGTCTGTCTCTGTTGCCCAGGCTGGAGTGCAGTGGTGCGATCTCAGCTCACTGCAACCTCTGCCTCTCGGGTTCAAGTGATTCTCCAGCCTTAGCCTCCCGAGTAGCTGGGATTACAGGTATGCACCACCATGCTGCCTGGCTAATTTTTTTTTTGTATTTTTAGTAGAGACGAGGTTTCACCATGTTGGCCAGGCTGGTCTCGAACTCCTGGCCTCAAGTGATCTGCCCACTTCAGCCTCCCAAAGTGCTGGGATTACAGGCATGAGCCACCATGCCTGGCCTGTGTTAAAAATTTATCCATTAAATATTTTTCAACTTTTCTTGAGACAGGGTCTTGCTCTTTTGCCTAGGCTGGAGTGCAGTGGCATGACCTCAGCTCACTGCAGCCTTGACCTGGGCTCAAGGGATCATCCCACTTCATCTTCCTGAGTAGCTGGGACCACAGGTGCGGGCCACCATGCCCAGCTAATTTTTGTATTTTTTGTAGAGACAGGATTTTGCCATGTGCCCAGACCGGTCTTGAACTCCTGAGTTAAAGTGATCTGCCTGCCTTGGCCTCTCCAGGTGCTGGGATTACAGGCATGTGCCACTGTGCCCACCCCATTGGAAGATTTTTGAAAACTTTTATAAATAAGTTCTACGGTGTCTACCTGGCACATAGTAAGTGCTCACTTAGTGGTCTCCTCCTTTTTCTGTCAGAGAAATTGCCAAGAGAGTTGCCAAATTTTCACCACAAGTGAGCAAAGTGCCAAAACCAAAGTCTCCCGTTGAAAGTCTCCAGCTTTAGAGTTATCATGTAAAACTTCATTTGAAAACTGGTTTCTTGACACTTGGTAAAAAGAAACAACATAATTACACAACAGGTTACTGGATCAATTCACAAAACATAGTTAATTCATAGTATATGCAAAGCACTATACTCATACTGGTCTACCTGCTCCTAAACAATGTAAAAAATTTCTCTTCAGAGAAATGCAGGCATTAGGCACATCTCCCCTCTTACTCCACTCAAGAGACGAGAAATTTCAAGGTGGCTGTTATTTCTAGTTGCATACATATATGTAAGACAGAGAAAAAGGCTAAATCATTGACTCTGGGTATTCTGAATCGGGTTACAATAAACAGGGAAGGCTCAGGTTCCTCTAAGACCTTAGTTTTGTGCTAAAGAGTTCATACATAAAGCAAGAACCACAGGTACTTCACTCCTTAAGTCTTCTTTCAGTATATATTTTAAAGATTTAATTTAAGGCTGGGTGTGGCAGCTCATGCCTATAACCTCAGCACTTTGGGAGGCCAAGGTGGGTGGATCACCTGAGGTCAGGAGTTTGAGACTAGCCTGGCCAACAGGGCAAAACTCTGCCTCTATTAAAAATACAAAAATTAGCCAGGTGTGGTGGCAAGCGCCTGTAATCTCAGCTACTCAGGAGGCTGAGGCAGAAGAATTGCTGGAACCCGGGAGGCAGAGGTTGCAGTGAGCTGAGATCATGCCATTGTATTCCAGCCCTGGCGACAACAGTGAGATTCCATCTCAAAAAAAAAAAGATTTAATCTTTAAATTGATTATGAGTGGAAGTATTTATTATAAATTAAAGACAATTAAGGACTTATGTCTAGATGGCAGCTGAATTAGGAGTTTTTGTTTGTTTGTTTGTTTCCTTTAGACACTCCCCAACCAATTTCCAGGTAACAAACTTGAATAGTTTGTTTCTCATATACAGAGTATAAATCTACAATATAAAATTATACTCTCTATATTCTATATAAACTAAAACTAATGTGCTCTTCTCAATCATAATTTGAACACACATTCAATAATTCAAGATAACTTACACATACAGAGGCAGTGGGAATTCATCTTAAAATAATTCAACTGATTTGTTCTTCATTTCTCAATTTGAAGGACTAGGAGTCCAAAGTATTTCCTTGTTGCTGTTGCTGTTACTGTTTTCCTTGTTAAGTAACTTACTGTCATGTCTGCATTTATAATTGTAAGTAACACACATTTTTTATAATCACAATCTATGATGCTATCATAGTTATGTATTACATGTGGAGTGACTGACTTTAAGGCTGTCTATTCCATCAAAATTTCTGGTCCTTGATCAGAATTTAAAAAAAAAAAAAGGTTCCTACTTTAGGCAAATCTACAGTTTGTAAATCCAGTTTAAAGTCCATGTAAATTGTTTTCCTTATTTTAGAGATAAAGAAACTCAACCACTACATGCTAATATTCCTTAAAATAAGCAAAATGTAAATAAATTTTAGAATCTGAATCTTAATTGAAATAATGATCCAATAAATGTCAAAATTGCTAAATTTTGTCATCATTATTTGAAGAAAAGAAAATCTTCAAGTAAGCCCATAGATCTTAACGAAGAGCAACAGGAATTTTTAATAACCTCCTTGAATGTTGATGTCTTTTCCAGACTTCTCTCCTTAGGCCAATTAGATACTTAGAAAATGGTATAATAATTAATCCATATGCAAATTTTAAACTATAGCTCAAAAAATTTATTGGCTACTCTAAATTACTACTAATTTTCCAGTGTAGGGTATGCCAAATATTCAATAAGTGCCTCATATGTGAAAGAGCTGGTGCTCAGCACTGATTTTTCAAGAGCGAACTTGAAGAAATGAATCAAGCTGTAATGTGTATAAATGCACATTATACAACAGCATAGAACTTCTTTGTGTTACTTGTAAAAGGAAAGTTTTTACTTTCCTCATTATGAATTCCAAAAATTCAAAAACTGTTTTTTAAAAATTTTGACTGCTTTCATTATAGGAATATTGCTTCCACACTCTTCATTCCTACTCTTTCCAGCAGATAAACATTCTCTTCTTTCCATCAGCAACCAATTCAAGCTTATCTTTCTTTTTAAACGCAAACTGCAACATATCATTTCAATTAAACCCAAAATATTACTCCCACATTTCTTATTCAAAGGTCTTAGGAATAAGCCTCATGCTTCTCACAGGAGATGAATGGATCTATCAACATATGTAAGTGATGTTTCCCATTTTATTTTGATTTTGAGATTTTGTACCTATTGTCTAATCATAAACTTTTGCAACTAAGAGTTTCCTCTATATTTTACAGGGCTTAAGCCTTAAAAAATAGTCTATATGATTTAATTATCAATTTTTTCCATAAGTGAGGTTCACCGAAATTAATTTTCTCACTTTTTCATTAATTATACAGACAATATTTAATTTTTTTAAAAAAAATCCTCTTTAAAGGGTATGTTACTCATTTTGTTACTCTATGACTTTCAATTCCTGAATATAATAAATTTTAAATGAATAAATTTTATTTATTCACTGATTAAGTCAGATTTATGACCTTCTCTCCCCATTCCAGCTACTCTGAGTTTTGAATGAAACAACCTCAATTGTAACAGAAGAAACATCTGTTGCTTTTTTTTCTTCACCAGGGCTTTCCTAACTGAAAGAAGAAAGGCTCTCTGCCTGACCTCCTCTCCTCCTCCCTCTCCCACTCCTGCTCCTGCTCCTCACCCACACTAAGTTCCTTAAAACTTTTTTTTAAGTAAATGTATTTAAAATTTTACTGTATCCGTTAAAAACACCATAGTTTATTTAGAAACATTCACTTCCTTATTGAACTTCAAAGAATGACTAAATTTTTGTTCTGCTTTCAAGATGCTATTATATATTAAAAAAGAAGACATATGTCTAATAGAATATACATTGTAACTAAAATGCAAACTTCAAAGGTGTAACTGAAATGATCAATTCAATCAAGTTGTCACATATTCCGGGCTCATTAAGAATTGTTTAGGGATAAGATTTTCTTGTATGCTGTATTTTTCTTTGCCAATCCAAGGCTAACATAATGGCAGTCACTACCCCAAGAGGCAGACACCAAATGGTGCCACCCACACTCTCACACTGTGCCTCATAATAAACCATAAAGCAGTGGAATGCACCGGCCCCTTTATGAGCAAACAATGCCTAAGCTTCATTAGAATACAGCTGACATTTTCAAAGCACAAATACTTTTAAGAAAAATGTACTAGGGAAAAAAAGGAATGAAACAGCTATAAAAGCTGAAATATTTTTCAAGTGTCAGGCTGATTTCCAAAGATCCTTGGGAAGTATATTTTGCTGTTGGCAATTTAAAAGTTTTCATAAATGGAAAAAATGTTTAGTTAAGGGCAAAGCTTATTTTATTAACTACTGGGGAAAAAAATGAAAGTAAAAACTATCAGTTGAATTGCTTTCACAAGTAATAACCATGAAGTACCTTTCAAATTACTGTTTCCTCAACTACTGCTTTAGTTCCTGAATTAAGAAAACTGAGCTCCAAAATTATTTTCACATTTTAATTAATTTATATAAGTAACTGAGTAATAAACTAACTCTTCCCCTCCCCCCGCCTACCCCAACCCCCCATACATAACCCTGTAGTTTTTCTGTCTGCAAGGACGTCTTGAAATCAGCATGCTCCTGGCTATTTATCAATTTAATATTGCTGTTGTTTAAAGAATATAAAATAAGTGCTGTAAAAACTCACCCAGCAGTAAGAAGCAAACTGATCTCTCTTACCTGGTCTAAGGAAGCATGCCTCTCACTGCAGTACCAACAACACTCTACAGTCTTTGTTACCATTCAGTGGAAACTTGAGACTGTGTCAGACGTAAGCAATCGAGCTCAGAAAAGCTCAATTTAAAATACTTCTCAGTAAAACTAAAAAGATGCTCAAGAAAACTGTTTAGTTAACTGGCTTTCAAAAGACATACGAATACTGTCTACAACAAAGACATTTCAAAAGAAATTGAAAGTGCAGGTCTTAGATGAAAGGGCTTTCCTATGTAGAACCTTGCTTTTTTTAAATTAAATTAAAAGGATATTTTTATTTTTAAAAACTGCTTAAAGTACATACTTGATCTTAGCCAAAAGGCTGAGAAGCAATAAAAATGCCTAAAGTAGTGAAATAACTACAAGTTAGCATTTTTCTAAATATCACTTGTATTTTAACTAACTTAAAAAATAAGGTTAAACTTACTCGTGAAACCTGCATAATTTGAATCATACATATCAGAGTATCTGCTGGCTCTAAAGCAGTCACAAACCAGGAGACTTAATGCATCTTGAAAGCAGAGCAAAAGCACTACAAGTTTCAAGGGGAGAAAAGGAGGAGAAACTCTTGAAAAACTGGTCAGGGCTTTCTGAACCTGTAATAACTGTCCAGCTCTTGTGGGAGGAAAAAAAATGTCCCAGTCCTGCCCCCTGAGATAGGAGGCTATGCTTCAATGCCAAAATGAATGACAGGCCCATTTCTGATATCAACAAAGAGCAGCTTAGTTGTGCTTTTTTTTTTTTTTTCCACTTTCCCACACAGAAGTTCTAAAATTTTCCAGGTTAGTCCCTCTATATCTAGGGTTAAGTACCTTTCTCCATTTTCTCAAGACAGAACCCAATTATGTTGTCCTGGTTTTTTTTTAAATGATTAATTAAATATAAACACCTAATTATCTTACTTAGTTTTCCTAGGCAGGAAGCTGAACAAAAGATGATCCCTTAAGTTACTTTCCAAATCTGTTCTTTGCAATATCAGATAACCCTATGACTAACTACCAATATTAATAAGCTTTTCCAGCATCCTGATGTATGGCACAAGTAGAAACAAAAAGCAGGTAATATTAAAAACAAAGCAACTGAGATAAAATTTTCACCTGGCAAGATGTAAAGATGATTTACCAAGGTACATGTCCTTGATTACACAAATTCAAAACAAACACTTCAATCAACAACATATATTTACTCAATACTTACTATGAGCCAAGCACTATTTGGGGCCCTGGAGATACAGTAGTGAATGCAACAAACAAAAGCCAAACAAAAATCCCTGTCTTTAGTGAGCTTAGTTTATTTCAGTTCACTCTAAGTACAACTCTCCTAGATGACTAAGGTACTTTTCTGTCTTTGATTAGTTATCACCTATTCTGAAATATTCCCCTTGGAAAGTATGCCTTGACAACAACTCCAGGAGATGCTGCGAAGTATCTGGTGCTCTCTCTGTTCAGTGTTGTATCACCAGTGTCCAATACAGCGTCTGTTAGACACTCAAACATATATCGAATCAAACAGATCAAAGAGTTTTTTCTTTCTCAAAATTTTCCTTTGCCACCATATACTACATTTACACGCATACAGATATATGATAACAATAATACAATACAGGGTGTAAATTAAATTGGGTTGTAAACATGTTAGTATAAACAAAATTGAACATGAAACCTATATGGCCCTCTATCTTTTCAGATTCCACAATAAAATCTGTTTTCACTATTGGATGTGAGGTCAATGTAATACCTAAGTAAAGAAAGCAGATAAAATTCTATAAACTAAGTTTCTGTGGACAGATTTCAGAGGAGTTTTGAAAGAAAAAAGAAACTTGGAAATTACACAGAGATCAGTTTGGTGTATTAAAATCTTACATGTTTATATCCATTTACATTCCTACATTTGGAAACAATTTTAAACTCCCCATCCTGCTTTGCACCATTCTTGATCATCTTACCAGATGAGGCTTCTCATAGAGAATTTTAAGTGTATACCTCTAACCTGTCAGATGAGCTAGAAGTGCTCACCCACATCACCCAAGGCCAGAATATTTAGGGGCTACATATGGTCACGTCTACTCTGTTATAGTCTTAAAACAAACGGAAATTAAACTTCCAAGTACTCAGGTATATTCACCATATCTCTAAATAGGAGAGCATCCCCCCAACCCTCCCATCATCCAGAGCTAGACAATAATTACAAGTTAAAATATAAACTATCTAGTATATGTTTTAACAACAAACCTAACAGCAACCCAAGGTCAGGGAGATGTGATAACTGAGGTCAAGTGACAAATAAAGTAAGGTGGGGCCAAAGTAGGATTCTACTATTCTTAAAGGATGAATTTTCCTTTTCCCATTCCTTTCTTCAACCAATACCTATTGAGCACCTATTATGTATCAGGCACTGAGCAAGGCAACAAACTGACCTGCCACCTACTGTCCACTCCACAGATCCGACCAGCCTATCTAATCCTCCAAGTTTCCTTCACCATGCTTGCCTTCCTTCCCAGAGCCTCTTCTCTGGTCTCAAATTCTTTACTACCCTTCAATCTGCTCTGATGCCTTTCTTGGCAGGTAGCATAATCACTACCTTCTATGTTCTTCTGCAAGTGTATGACACAGTGCAGGGAAATTAATAAGACTTCCCACTCAGATGATAAAAATGCAGATTATATAGGTCCTATCAAACAATTTCTCCTTAATCTTACATAGAAAATCTATGTAAGCATCATTAATTACAACTATTGATTATCTAGAACACACCAAAGGTGGCCAGACATTCTCCTAAGTTTATAAACTGATTTGGACTGAAGCTTGTTACGTTTATTGGCAATCTTACCAAATATTAAGCCCATTTAACACATACATCTATGATTCTATAAGCAGAAATGATACTATGATAGTGTATTGATAGGTATATCTAGCAGGCATTGGCCAAATAAAAACTGTCTAGCAGATCTATATAATGAAGTTGTAGAAATTAGCTATGTTGCACCTATACTTATATTTTCAAGTAAAATATCGAATCTTCCGGATAAGCACTACACCTAAAGCAAAAAGTTTCTGCTATCACTTGCATGGTTAGGTGCCAATTTCTTAAAAACACTGCACAGTAAGTATTTCATATTTGCCTGCTCCTCTTCCTCTTTCCACTTTATTTCTTTTATTGTTTGTTTTGTTTTGTTTTTAGAGAGAGGGTTTTGTTCTGTCACCCAGGCTGGAGTTGGAGTGCAGTCACAGCTCACTGTAGCCTCAATCTCCTGGGCTCAAGTGATCCCTCCCACTTCAGTCTCCCAAGTAGCTGGGACCACAGGTGTGCACCACCACGCCCAGCTAATTTTTGTATTTTTTGTAGAGACAGGGTTTCACTATGTTTCTCAGGCTCGTCATGAACTCTTGGGCTAAAGTGATCCTCCTGCCTCCCTCCCAAAGTGTTGGGATTACGGGTGTGAGCTACCACGCCTAGCTCTACTCTTTGAATATGCACATTTTTCTAAGTTCCGTGCTTGATGCTCTTTTCAAGATATACACTGCCCCTCTGGAGGATGTTACCTATTTCTATAGCTTTATCATCTCTACATAGATGATTACAGAAATTTACACTTCTAGCCCTGGCTTTTTCTATTCTGCTATAAACTCTTATTTAGATGCCTATTAGACATCTCCGTTTATATATCCCATAATCTCAGCTCAGCCTCTGCAGTACTGAACTTCCTGTCTACCTTCCCAAACCCACTCAACCTCCTAGGTTCCCCAGGCTTGTTAAAGGCACTAATATCAAGAACAGAAAGTGATTTTCTTCTTGCCTCATCCTCACCACCCCAATGCCCACATTGTTTCCAGTTTTTTTCTAACATATATCGTTCTCCTAGTTTAAAAACAAAACAAAATGAGACATGTAAGTTCTGATGTCTAGAACTATACCATCCAAAATAATAGCCTTAGCCACATGTGGCCATTTAAATTTAAGGTGATTAAAATTAAATAAAATTAGCTGGGCGTGGTAACTCATGCTTGTAATCCCAGTACTTTGTGAGGCTGAGGCAGGTGGATCTCCTGAGTTCAGGAGTTCAAGACCAGCCTGGCCAACTTGATGAAACTCGATCTCTACTAAAAATACAAAAATTAGCTGGGCATGGTAGAGGGCCCCTGTAGTGCTAGCTACTCAGGAGGCTGAGGCAGAATTGCTTGAACCTGGGAGGCAGAGGTTGCATGAGCAGAGATTGCACCACTGCACTCTAGCCTGGGCGACTGAGCGAGACTCAGTCTTAAAAAAATAGATAAGGAAATAAAATAAAATTGAAAATTTGATTTCTCAGTCATGCTAGCCACATGTCAAGTGCTCTATGGAGCTGCATGTGGCTAACAGCTACTGTATTGAACACTGTAGATACAGAACATTTCCATCACTGAAGAAAGTTGTATTAAATAGCTCTGATCTAGAAAATAATAGCAAGCCATTTAAATTAGTAATCCAAATTTTTCTCAATAGAGTCCCAATCTACCTGTGTCAAACTTATCTTCTACCAAAACCTCTATGCATGCTTTAGTAACAACTTAGTGGGGCCCACAGAATTAAGTTGAAGCCTTCACAAAGATGAGGGAGACCTACACAAGCTCTGTGGAGAGGGATCTATAGGAGGGAAAGAAACCAAAGATTTAGAGAGAACAGAAATAGTTCACTAAAGCCCCCACAAGTTAGGAAGCGATAAATCTTGGAGATAATACCTTTAGCCTTGGAGAAGAAATATGGTACAGTGGAGAGAGCATGAGCATTAGAATCAGAATACTTCATACAAATTCAAGTATCTGTTTAGTAATAATGGACAGAAATCAAACTCAAACTAGTTTAACTTGAAAGGAAGTTAACTTGGCTCAACTGGCTCACAGAATCCCAAAGGGTGAGATAACTGAACCAGGAAGGTCTACTTTGCAAAAGAGTCTTTCATAGCAGCAAGGGCTTTAGCTTTCAAATTTCCTTCCCTCCTCAGAAACTTTAATATTTCTCTTCCACTGAGTTTATCTTAACATTTCAAATGCAGAGATTGTTCCTAACTGCTAATCAAACTAAAAACAGCTTACTTCCCATCTCTCTTTAACCGACAAATTTTTTTAGTGTGGTATCTATATCCACTATCCCAGCTTTCGTACCAACTATTTTTCTTTTTTTTTTTTTTTTTTGAGACAGAGTTTCATTCTTGTTGTTCAGGCTGGAGTGCAATGGCATGATCTCGGCTCACCGAAACCTCCACTTTCCGGGTTCAAGCGACTCTCCTGCCTCAGCCTCCCAAGTAGCTGGGATTACAGGAATGTGATACCACACCCGGCTAATTTTTGTATTTTTAGTAGAAATGGGGTTTCATCATATTGATTGGGCTGATCTCGAACTCCTAACCTCAGGTGATCTGCCCACCTCGGCCTCCCAAAGTGCTGGGATTATAGGCATGAGCCACTGTGTCTGGCCTTGCACCAACTTTTAATTAATAATTCTTTAAAAATGAACCAAGTACCTCTGACATAACCACTGTGTTAGGCACTAGAGATACAAAAATAAAGAAGGCATAATCCTTATCCTCAAAAAAACAAAACAAAAAACCAAAAACCCAATTTGGCTTCTATCTAACTGCTCAAATGAAACTGCACTGTCTCAAGTAGACAATGAGCTCTGCCTTGATAAATCTAATAATGTGTGCTTATGCTCCATAACCTTGCTGTATCTGGCCTTGCTGATCTTACAAATCCCATCTTCTTGATACTATTGCAACTATCTGCTCTTGGCTTTCATAAAGACTATTTCTTCTCTATTTCTACCCTGACACTTGTGAAGTGGTTCCTTTATTTTTTTCTTATTACCTGCATTCTAAATGGCTCAGCCACAGCCATCTCTTTTGCTGTACTGTTGTTTCAGAAGGTGACTTACTATGTAATTTATTATCTAAATTGAATTACAATTAGGAGTGAAAGGGGCACACTATTAATAATTATGCTGGCACACAAATGAAGCTGTTTGGGAAAAGTGGAACATATGGATTCCTGCTTAAAAACCTTCAATAGTTTCTGTCTCCAAATCTTTAAGCATGCCATGCAAAAACCTACTTTGAACTAATTGCCTCTATGGATTATATTTCTATCTTTTTATAGCTGTCTCAAGGTCTATCTTCTCTCAGTACTCAGAGTACACTGAGACAATAGTATGTCTAATGAAGAGTCTCATTTAACTGCCTCCCCCATCTAACAACAACCTCATTACATCTCCCTGGTCAAGAGTGCCCACAAACCACTCAAAAACCTCATTGAGAGAGATGAGAAAATGGAGGCTTACTAAAGTCAAACAACTTGCATAAATTCAAGCAAGTGGTAAAACTGAGATTCTAATTGATATGGTTTGGCTGTGTCCTCGCACAGATTTGATCTTGAATTCCCACGTGTTGTCGGGAGGGACCTGGTGGGAGGTAATTGTGTCATGGGGGCAAGTCTTTCCTATGCTGTTCTTGTAATAGTGAGTAAGTCTCACGAGATCTGATGGTTACTATAAGAAGGAGTTTTCCTGCACAAGCTCTCTTTGCCTGCTGCCATACACATAAGACATGATTTGCTCCTTCTTACCTCCCGCCACGATTCTGAGGCTTCCCCAGTCATATGCAAAGAGGTTTACGTCCAATTAAACCTCTTTCTTTTGCAAATTGCCCAGTCTCAGACATGTATTTATCAGTAGTGTGAAAATGGACTAATACAATAATCAAGTTCATGGCTGGGACTGGTGGCACACACCTGTAATCCCAGCACTTTGAAAGGTCAAGGCGGGCAGACCATGAGGTCAAGAGATTGAGACCATGCTGCCCAACATGGTTAAACCCCGTCTCTACTAAAAATACAAAAATTAGTCGGGCATGGTGGTGCACTCCTGTAGTCCCAGCTACTCGGGAGGCTGAGGCAGGATAATCGCTTAAACCCAGGAGGCGGAGGTTGCAGTGAGCTGAGATCGCACCACTGCACTCCAACTTGGTGACAGAGTAAGGCTCCATCTCAAAAAAAAGGAAAAAAGAAAATAGACTAATACACTAATCAAGTTCTGGACATCTCAAAGTCCACATACTTGGTGACTATCAGTATTAATTACAGATATGAATTCAATGAGTAGATTTTATCGAAAGGCTTACTAAAGCCTAATATTGTTCCATGGTATATACTAGTCCATTTGTGCCGAATACACTATTCTGGATGGGAAAAAAATAAAGAAGATCACTTCAGTCCTCTATATAAAAACTTCTGATAGTTCCTCATTAAATAGATAATACACGGTCCTTAACAGACATCTGTTTTAGGGTAGTTTTCTAGGCTCATCTCCCACAATTCCAGGTGCAGGACTTATTTAGCATTCCCCAAATGGTCCATGATTTCACTGCTAAGGTCAGAATTTTCTTTACCTGGTAAATTAGTGCTTGTCCTCCAAAATCCATAGAAAATGTCACCTCCTTAGTTAAGATACTCACAATTACCTGAATAGACCTGGTCCTATTTTGAGTTCCCACAGTATTAATGATGTGCATTTATTACAACATTTATCACAGCCCTTTGTAATTTACAAGTCTGTCACTTCCTGTAGTCTGTGAATTCCTCCACAGCAGGTTTTTGGCATTCCAGCCCTCCTATTCCATCTCTGTACCCTCCTTGTCTAGAAGACCACGTAGTAGACAGCACGTATGCAATAAATATCTATTAAATAAATAAATGACAAGGGATCTTCACTTGATCAAACACCTTCAGTAGTTTCTCATGTTTTTGTTTTTTTTTTTTTTAAGATGGGGTTTCACCATGATGGCCAGGCTGGTCTTGAACTCCTGACGTCGGGTGATCCACCCACCTCGGCCTCCCAAAGTGTTAGGATTACAGGCGTGAGCCACCGCGCCCGGCCAGCTTCCCATCTGTTAAAAGAACTCCACTGACTGTAAAAGATATTCCAAATACCCTGACCTTCTTTCCAGGCTCTTAATGATTAGACCTAGATGAAATTTTTGTAACTAGTCCCTTTCTATTTATAATTACCAACAACTAGCTCCATTAGTCACTTACAATACTCTGTAATGTTTTCCCAAGCATGCTAAAGATATTCCTGGTGCCCTGTCTTAAAAAACTCGTGGGGAAGTCCTGTTCAAAATGTCTTTTTCCCTCTTCTTTGTCTCTTCAAATTCTACACACTCCTCAGCAACCAATGGTAATTTCAACTCATTATAAGACTTTCTATGACCTCTTGAGTACAATCTAAACTTCTTCTACATTCCTATATAAAATACATTAAATATCAAAAACAATACAGCTAAAATAAATATGGCTTATAAGAATAACTCTGGTATAATGTAACAACTTTTAACTAAGTTACATAAATTCTTAATAAGCTGCCATCAAAACTGCAAGACATAGTTTGTTCATTCAATCTACACATATTTACTGACTGTTTACATGTGCCAGTCATTAGGAGAGGACCTAAAAATATACTTGTGAAGATACAATTCCTAGCCTCAGAAAGGTACAGTCAAATGGAGGAAACATTATAAACAAGCAAATAAATACAAAAACATCATCAACTATGTTAACTGCAATGAAAAAAAACGAGTGGGCATTAGAGAGATGGTAAGGGGTATTATTAACACTGTATACTCTTTTATTATAGATAAGGTGGTCCAAGAAGACCTCTCTGAGTACTATTTAAGCTGCAACCTCAAAGGTGAAAAGGTCTCAGCCATGGTAAAAACAGGGAGAAGATAATTTCAGACAGAAAAACAGAACTGTGCAAAGGCTCACATAACACCTATAATTAAAGTAAAGCAAATAAATTGAAACTGAGGAAGACAAATACACATAAGGAAATGGTTTTGGGGGAAAAAAAAGTAATTTACTAGTGGTGATTATTTACACAAAATAATAGAGGGAATCCACTTCTTATCTTCTTATCTGGGACTACAGCAAAAAACATGGGGAAAAAACAGAATATGGACGTCATTCTGAACAGAAGACTAAGTAGAAAGATTATCCGACATCAATAAATGTTCTTTAAATACTGTCATGAATGCATAATATTCCACTATACAGTTGTATCACATTTTATTTCCCTTTTAAATGGATATTTACAGTCTTCATATTTTGCAGTTATACATCATCACGTAGTAAACATGTCTCCACTCAAATCTCTGATTCTTTTCTAACGACAAATCCCCCAGAAGCCTTTCTACTGAGTGAAAGAATATTAATTATTTTAAGGGGTTTGATATTTATCACCAGTTTGCTTCCCAAGAGTTTTGGTTTGATATTTATCACCAGTTTGCTTCCCAAGATTTCATCCCCAACAGTAGATATAAAGAATAAGTAGAAATACTGTAGATAAGAATAAATAGACATAGAATAAGAAGTAGACATAAAATAAAGACCAATTTTTCATACCTTTGCCAACAAAGGTAACAATTTTAAGAAAATCTTTGCTAGTTGATAGAGGAAAAGGATTTTGTTTTTAAATAGTGTTTTATATGATGTCCAAAATACTGCACATGCTCATGTCAGAAAAAACTGCAAAATATACAAAAGCACACAGAAGAAGACAAAAATCGTCTAGGATTTAATCATTCAAATAATTACAATTAATGTTTTGTGTACACATACAAAGTCTTTTTCTATGCTACATATTTTTTACAAAAAAGGGATCACACTATACATGTTTAACTTTTTGAACTTAATAAATTGTTTAACTTTTAATATCTACAGCATACCACTGTACAAGAACATCACAATATACTGTTAATTATCATGCTGCTTCCAACTTTTCATTATTATTAACAATGCTGTGATAGGCACCCTTTGACTGAATCTTCCCATAGATCTTCCTTTACTTTATTAGGATAAATCAACAGCAGAGACACAGCTAAGTCAAAGAATTTGTACAATTTTAAGCCTTTTGATATGGTAATACGCAAATTAGCCTCCAGAGAGGTTGTATCACTCTGAGTTCCCATATCTTCCACGACCTTCCCAAATGCTAGTATTAACAAAAATATCCCTTTGTGAATGTGACTGGCAAAAATCAGCTTTTGTCATTTACATCTGCAGTTTAATTACTAGTGAAGTTGAAAATGTATTCATATTTTTATTATCCACTTGCATTTGTTCTCCTGTAAATTACCTATTTTTTCTCATAATGCCAATATTTAGTTTTTTTATTTGTATTACATTTAGTCATCATGTTTCCTTAGTCTCCTCTGGTATGTGACAGTTTCTTGGTTACTGGCTATGCTTTGTTCCTGATGACCTTGACAGATATTTGGGTTTTTGTTGTTGTTGTCTTTGAGACAGGGTTTTGCTCTGTCACCCAGGCTGGAGTATGGTGGCACTATCATGGCTCACTGCAGCCTTGACCTCCTGGGTTCAAGTGATCCTCCCACCTCTCACAGAACCTACTGCTGCTTATGATTAAAGCAAAAATCTTGTTTCTGGGAGAGAAGCAAAGAATCCTCATTGGCCCAGGATTCTGATACCTAGCAGAGGTTTGCTACTGCTCAGGAAAGAGCAGATTAAGTACCACCCCTAAGGTTCAAATGCACAGGGACTGCCTAAAGCCAAGGCTGAACCAGGACAATCAAAAAACACCTATGACACCACCATGAGCCTAGCACTGAGTAACAAGCAGCATCAGTTAATCACTAGTGAAGAGGCAAGGATATGAACAGAGACATCCTCTCTGTGATAAGAGGCATGAAGGGACTGAGGAAAGCCAACAGTGGAACAGGAACACTGAAGAAAAACCATCTGGTACCCAAGGCTCCAAGTACAAGGTAACAGCAGCCCATGTACACCGTACATAACAGAACCAACATCAAAAGCCAAACCCACCTCAACTCCAGACTAGGTTGATTCAATGTCACAGACAATTGACCTGATAGAAGATGTATGCCTATGTCCAGACATAAATGCCATCTACCTCAGTCTCTACTGTTTTTCTATACATGATGTCTGCCATTAAACTAAAAATTACAAGACACACAAAATGAAACACACACACACCCATACATGTGTGTGCACACATTACGAAGAGATAAAGCTATCAACAGAACCAGACTCATTTACGACCTAGATGTTGGAAATATCAGTTAGGGGCTTTAAAATAACTATTCTGTCAATTTTCTCATCATTAGACTGGAGGAAAATCTTTTCCCTTTTTAATCACTTCAAAAGATAACTAATACTCTATGGTAGGTGCAGTGGCTTACGCCTGTAATCCCAACACTTTGGAAGTTTAGGCAGAAGAACTGCCTGAGGCCAGGAGTTTGAGACCACCCTGAGTAACACAGCAATACCTTATCTCTACAAAAAAACTGTTTTATTTTTGAGATGGAGTTTTGCTCTTGTTGCCCAGGCTGGAGTGCAATGGCGTGATCTCGGCTCACTGCAACCTCTGCCTCCCGGGTTCAAGTGATTCTCCTGCCTCAGCCTCCTGAGTAGCTGGGATTACAGGCGTGCACCACCATGCCCAGCTAATTTTTGTATTTTTAGTAGAGACAGGGTTTCTCCATGTTGGGCAGGCTGATCTCGAACTCCCAACCTCAGGTGATCCACCCACCTTGGCCTCCCAAAGTGTTGGGATTACAGGCTTGAGCCACTGTGCCTGGCCAAAATTTTTTTTAATAAAAAATAAATTAATTGGGTGTGCTAGCTCACACTTGTAGTCTCAGCTACTTGGGAGGCTAAGGGAAGAAAATTACCTGAACTCAGAAGTTTGAGGCTGCAGTGAGCCACGATCATAACACTGTACTCCAGCCTGGAAGACAAAGAGCCTTAAAAAAAAAAAAAAGATAATCCAGACTCTAAAGCAACCACTAAAAATGTATTGTGGGGTTTATAATATCTGATACTTTCCTGGACTCTGCCCTACGTGCCTTTTCTTTTGACAAATTTTAATCTGTCTCCTTCAGCTGTAATAAACCATAACTGTGAGTATAACAGCTTGCAGTGAGTTCTGTCACTTCTCCTAGTGAATTATGAATCCTAAAGGTAGTTCTGGAAACCCCTGAACTTGAAACTGATGCCATAAGTGAGGGCTGACTTGTGCACTGCTCAAAAACTTTGCATCTGACTAACTTCACAAACTCCTTTACCAGAAATGTGTCTTGGAACTATTTTCTTCCACTCCATGGCATGTATTTTCATTCTCTTAACAGTATCTTTCGCAGAGTAGAAGTGATACAGTTTGGCTGTGTCACCACCAAAATCTCATCTTGCCTGTAGCTCCCTTAATCCCCATTTATCATGGGAGGGACCTGGTGGAAGGTAACTGAACCATGAGGGCAGGTTTTTCCCATGCTGTTCTTGTGATAGTAAGTCTCACAAGATCTGATGGCTTTATAAAGGGCAGTTCCTCTGCACTCTCTTGCCTGCTGCCATGTAAGATGTGCCTTTGCTCTTCCTTTGCCTTCCACCATTACTGTGAGGCCTGCCCAGCCATGTGGAACTATGAGTCCATTAAACCTCTTTCCTTTATAAATTGCCCAGTCTCAGGTCTTTCTTTCCTTCTTTTCTTTCCTTCCTTCCTTCCTTCCCTTCCTTTCCTTCCTTCCTTCCTTCTCTCTCTCTCTCTCTTTTCTCTTTCTTTTTTTCTCTCTCTCTTTCTGTCTGTCTTCCTTTGTCTTTCTTTCTCTCTCTTTTTTTTTTTTTGAGACAGAGTCTTGCTTTGTCACCCAGGCTGGAGTGCAGTGGGATGATCTTGGCTCACCATAACCTCCGCCTCCTGGGTTCAAGTAATTCTCCTGCCTCAGCCTCCTGAGTAGCTGGGATTACAGGAACGCACCACCATGCCCAGCTAATTTCTGTATTTTTAGTAAAGATGGGGTTTCACCGCGTTGGTCAGGCTGGTCTCAAACTCCTGACCTTGTGATCCTCCTGCCTTGGCCTCCCAAAGTGCTGAGATTACAGGCATGAGCCACCATGCCCGGCAGCTCAGGTATTTCTTCATAGGAGTATGAAAATGGACTAAGTTTTAATTTTAACAAATACCAATGTCAGTTTTTGGTGGTGTATTTAAAAAGTCATTGCCAAACCCAAGGTTACATTGATTTTCTTCTATTTTTCTTCCAGAACTTTTATAGTTACATATTTTACATTTAGGTCAATGATTCATTTTAAGTAAAAGGTATAAGGTCTATGCCTAGGTTCATTTTTTTGCACATGGACTTCGATCGTTCTAGCATCATATGTTGAAAAAAACTCTCATTCCTCCATTAAACTGTCTTTGCTCCTTTTTCAGAGATCAAGTGACTATATTTGTGTGGGTCTATTTCTGGGCTCTTTATTCTGTTCCATTTATGTGTGTCCATCCTTTTGCCAATGACATATTGTCTTGATTACTGCAGCTTTATAGGCCTCAAAAATCAGGTGATGTGAGTCTTAGATATGGTTTTTTGACAATTCTTAAGTCTATCTTTTAAACTTATATGTTAACATATTCATTTTTATTCTAATTACTAATAAGGTGGTCTTACATTTGTCACTCTATTATGTTCACTGCCCTGCCCTTCAACACTATCTCTTGTTTTGTCTTTTGCTAGTAACAATGTAGACATTTTCTTTTTCCTAGTAACACTGTAAATTTTTTTAAACCATTTATTAATGCAGCAGAAAATCTGTGACTAATTTTATGTATAGCTCTTTGTATCAGTTTCTTTTTTGCTTCTTACCCAGATGCTTATATGTTTTTTATCGATTGATTAATTGAATTATTGAGACTGAGTCTCCCTCTGTCACCAGGCTGGAGTGCAGTAGTGTGATCTCGGCTCACTGCAGTCTCTGCCTCCTGGGTTCAAGCGATTCTCCTGCCTCAGCCTCCCCAGTAGCTAAGGATTACAGTTGCCTGCCACCACACCCGGCTAATTTTTGTATTTTTACTAGAGACAGTATTTCTTCATGTTGGCCAATCTGGTCTCAAACTCCTGACCTCAGGTGATCCCCCCACCTTGGCCTCCCAAAGTACTGGGATTACAGGCATGAGCCACCATGCTTGGTCGTATTTTGCAGGATTTCTTAATAAACTTCCTGATGGCTTAAAAAATTTCTGTCAATTATTTGAAAGTTGAGAAATCTATCCAGGTTTGATGTTTGCTAAGAAAAAAGTTAAGTAAATTCTAGGTGGTCTCTGTCCACCTAGGTATTATTTGACTTTTTTTTTTTTTTTTTAAAGACAGAGTCTCACTTTGTCGCCCAGGCTGGAGTGCATTGGCACTCTCAGCTCACTACAACCTCCGCCTCCTGGGTTCAAACGATTCCCCTGCCTCAGTCTCCAAGTAGCCAGGACTACAGACAAATGCCACCATGCCTGGCTAATTTTTTTTTTCTTTTCTTTTAGTAGGGATGGGATTTCACCATGTTGGCCAAACTGGTCTGGAACTCCTGACCTCAAGTGATCTGCCCACCTCAGCCTCCCAAAGTGTCAGGATTACAGGCGTGAGCCACCATGCCCCGCCTGACTTTAAACTTTATCTACACAAGCCAGATCTAGTATTAAGCAGTCACATAATACTATGGCTCTCATCTATTTGGTGGATTAAAGATCCCTTTGAGAACCAAATTAAAATTATATACTCTCCAGTGCACAGAACTTTGCTCACCAGTTCAGTTTGTCATGACTTGTAGTCAATTTGCGGATCTAATGTAAGGATCCCCTGATTTACTATGGTGCTGATAAACTAAGGAAGATCTTCTGACTCAGTTGTCTTGTTCCACGCACATGTGATTGGCAATCTAATCCTACATACTTTGAAACAGAATATAGTTCTTTCCTAGTCAAAACCAGGACCCAATCAAGAGTTGTTTAAGCTGGTGAATGGTTTATTAAGCTGTTCTCTTTACTCTTTTAATATCTGAAATTTTCCGTAATAAAAAGCTTAATCTGTGTGTCTATTTAAAGCAGAACCTGAGAAAAGGCATACCACTCCCATGGATTTGCTTCTCTTTGCCCCTGCTCACCACTGCTTCATCACATCTGAAAATGTACCATAACCAATCCACTTCTGCCACTGTCTTTACAGAACTGTGGTCACTCACCAAGGGAAGTAGAGAGGTGATGATAAAAGAGATGGGAGGGGAAAAAAAGAGCCCTGGATGTTGCAGATAGCAGTTGCAACACAGGGGCCGGA
This sequence comes from Cacajao melanocephalus, assembly GCA_963573385.1. Taxonomy (NCBI): domain Eukaryota; kingdom Metazoa; phylum Chordata; class Mammalia; order Primates; family Pitheciidae; genus Cacajao; species Cacajao melanocephalus. The sequence continues at coordinate 79,235 of CAUYLG010050548.1, forward strand.
GGTAGGGGGGTGGCAGTAGGGGGCGGTGAAGCTGCCAAGTTTCTGGTTGGTAAAGATCCTACTTCCTTAAATTTGTAGGTATGAAGTAGAGAAGGGTAGAAATTTGCCTTTTTCCTGCCTGTCCCTGCTATTCTGTCTCAGGAATCTATTTTCATTTTTACTCATGGAAATTCCTCCTGTTGCCAGGCACATTTTCATCTGTATTGCCAGTTTCTATTTTTAGCTTTGCTTTTTTGTGTCTTTTCCCAAATTTGACCAAAGCATAATAGAGAAAATTAAGTTGGGTCCCACTAGCTAACTGCCATCGAAACTCAGGCTTTCCGCAGTTGATTTTTTGAGCCCAAAAGGTTCTAAAATAATCTAGCACATATTCAACCTGGGAAAGGCAGATAAGTGGAAGAGACAGCTTCTCATCTGCTCTTGCCCACTTCAGCCTTCAGCCACACTACAATCTTACATAAACAGAAATATGCCTATTGACATTATTGAGCACATTAAATATAGCACAGTAAAAAAGAAAGTGGCATTTTTCTCTCAAGGAAGCTCTAATCCAGATTAACAATGTTGAAAGACTTTCAATAGATGTGAAGTTTAAACTGAAGCACTATAGCAACTGAGAAAAGAAAAAAAAACTTTTATCTGAGGAATTCAAGTCCTTTCAAATATCAGACCCAAACAGACATTAAAATGAGACTACAATCATGCCTACTCCCCTACTTTCAGCTATGTGTTAATTTCTTGAAACTGCCTGCTATTGCCACAAGTAGCCATAAATTAGCTTAACAATCCACATCAGGTATAGATTATAGTCAGGAGGTCAGGAGTTCAAGACCAGCCTGACTAAGATGGTGAAACCCCGTCTCTACTAAAAATACAAAAATTAGCCAGGTGTGGTGGCAGGCGCCTGTAATCCCAGCTACTCTAGAAGCTGAGGCAGGATAATCACTTGAACCTGGGAGGCGGAGGTTGCAGTGAGCCGAGATCACACCACTGCACTCCAGCCTGGGTGACAGAGCAACACTCCATCTCAAAAATAAAAAAGTCTCCGGATATTACCAAATGTCTCCTGGGGCAAAATTGCCCTTCACTGAGCTACCTAAGACAGTACAGTATTGGCATGAAGATAGACAAGTACATCAATGGAACAAAACAGAATCTAGAAACAAATCCTCAATTATATAGTCAATTGATATTTGACAAAGGTGCAAAGCAATTCTATGAGAAAAGATAATCTTTTCACTAATTGTTGCTGGAATAATTCGATATTCATATGAAACAAAAATCTTTCCTCTCACTCCATATAGAAAAATTAACTCAGAATTTATCATAAGGCTGGACGTGGTACCTCATGCTTGTAATCCCAGCACTTTGGGAGGCTGAAGCAGGAGGACTGCTTGAGCCCAAGTGTTCAAGACCAGCCTAGGCAACATAGGGAGACCCCATCTCTACAAAAAATTTAAAAATTAGCTGGGTGTGGTGGTGCATGTCTGTAGTCCCAGCTACCTGGTAGGCTGAGGTGGGAGGATCACTTGGTTTGAGCCCAGGAAGTCAAGGCTGCAGTGAGCTGTGATTGTGCCACTGCACTCCAGCCCGAGTGACAGAACAAGACTGTTTTAGAAAAACACAAAAAACAAAACTTATCATAGACTTAAATTTAAGAGGTAAAATTAGAAAACTTCTAGGAAAGATCTAGAAAAATACAGGAATATAGCAATGTAAAAACTTCTAGGAAAATATGAGAGAAAACCTTAGTATTATTGGCTTAGGCAAAGATTTATTTTTTTTCTGAAGAAAAAACAAATTTATTTTTATCCTTTCCTTTTTTATTCTGAGACAGGGTCTCACCATGTTGCTGAGACTGGTCTCTAACTCCTGGGCTCAAGGGATTCTCCCACCTCAGCCTCCCAAGTAGCTGGAACTACAAGCTCAAACCACCCTGCCTGGCTCAGATTTCTTAAATAGGATATAAAAAAGCACAAATTATCTTTTTTAATTGAAAAATTGCACATTAAGTGATACAGTTTACATGTTTGTCCGCCCTAAATCCCATGCTGAAATGTAATTCTCAATGTTGGAGATGGGGCCTGGTGGGGGTGTTTGTGTCATCGGGGAGGATCCCTCATGAATGGCTTGGTGTCATCCCTGTGGTAATGAGTAATTCATGTGAGATCTGGTTGTTTAAAACAGTATAGTACCTCCCTGCATCTCTCTTGCTCCCTCTCTTGCCATATGACTTGCTGACTCTCCTTTGCCTTCTGCCATGATTGTAGGCTTCCCAAGGCCCGCACCAGTAGTAGATACTGGCATCATGCTTCCCGTACAGCCTGCAGAACCATGAACCAAAATAAACTTCTTTTCTTCATAAATTATCTGGCCTCATGTAGTCCCTTATAGCAACACAAACAGACTGATGCATCAAGATAAAAACATGTCTGCTCTTCAAAATCTCTTAACTTTTTAAAGTTAAGAGAAGAAAAAGACACACAATAGTTTGGGAGAAAATGTTTGCAAAATATACATGTGATAAAGGACTTGTAACATGAATAAGACAATAACAAGACAACTCAATAAAAAATGTGTGAAAGATTTAAACATTTGTGTAATCAAAGAAGATATGCTGATGGCAAGTAAGCACATGAAAAGATTCATAATATCGTTAACCATTAGTGAAATACAAATTAAAACCACACTGAGCACTTGAATCACTAAGATGGAAAAAAAAAAACTGACCATACCAAGTGCTGGCAAGGACACAGGGCATTAGAACTCTTAACACACACTGCTGATGGGAATACCAACTTGTACAAATACTTTGGGAAACGTTTGGTAATTGCTTATAAAGTTAAATATACACTTACCATATGACCCAGCAATTCCACTTCTAGGTATTTACCTTAGAGAGATGAAAACTTATGTCAACACATAAGCCTGTATTTGAATGTTCATAGCAGTTTTATTAATAACAGTCCACAAGTGAAACAACAAAAATGTTCCATCAACTCATGATTGGATACACAAATTGTGGTGTATCATATAATAGAATAATATTCAGTAATAGAAAAGAACTACTGATTCACGTGAATGAATCTTGAAAACATTATGCTAAGTACAAGAATCCAGACACAAAATGACAATAAAATATCAGAAAATATTCTATATGGCCAAAATCAATTATGATTTTAGTAGCTTGCTTTGGCTATATGAATCATTGACACTATCTTTTGTTATTTATTTATTTATGTATCAGTTCTCCTTAAATCAATTATAAACCCTCTGCTATAGGGGCTATTTTGTATCTCTGTGTGGTACTTCATAATATTAATAGTAACACCTAGCATTTGTGTATCAATGCACAGGTTTCATAATTCTCATCCACTGAAACAACTGGCACGTGGTATGCATAGTGCAATGAAGAAACCTAGGTTCAAATCCCAGCTGACTATGTGTGTGATCTGTTAAGTCATTTTACCTTTATGAGATTCACTTTTATTCATGAAACTAAAAAGCATGGATCAAGTGGGGAAAGACATTGTTGGGGACATAAGAGATGGTACAGCCAACAATTCTAATGCATGTAAGACTATTAAGGACAGAAACCTCCAGAGAAGTGAAGGGCCAAAAGTTATACCTGAACTTGATTTTCAGAAGAACCAAAGACTGAGAAAGTAGAATCTCATGAGCTTTCTGATCTGGATTTTAAGCAGGAGATACTGGAAAAGTCACCACAGAGATAACTAGTTTGTGGCAGACAACAAACATAAAAACATCCACTTTTGATCCTGCAATACAGTCAGTCTCCTCCTATCACTGGGAATAGGATTCAACAAGCACTGAATTGTTCGCCTACATATAAGAGAAATGAGCTATTTTAGATTATCATAAAACAGTTTAATTTTATTCTTCTGGTGTGTTGTGGCCATAGTAATCCACCTCAGTAAGAGATAAATCATAGGTTCAGATATTTGCTATATGTGCTTGGATGAGAATCTACAATTGGTGGAATTACAAATGCCTAGCAACCAAAAGCCAGAATCACTCAAGAGGCATTATGGTAGCCCTAGGAAGCTTCATTAGGGATTTGCTGTATACCTACCATGTGCCAAAAACAGGCACTCTGCTAGGCAAGGTCACTTGCTTTATCATTTAATCCTCACAATACCCCTTCTGAAATTGTATGATCACTCCCATTTTAGAGATTAAGAAAACTGACATTTTGAAACATGACTAATTTGCCCAAGAAGTTACCTTTAGTATGTGACAAAGTTAACATTTAAACTCAGACCTATTTGATTCCATGTCCTTATTACGCTACATAAAACCTATTCTCATTACATAAAGCCCAGCTTCCAATTATTGAAGCGAGCACAATTCCTAGAAAATAGTAGATTTTTATCATTTTTTTTTTTACCTGCTTCCAAGAGGAAACAGGTATTATCTCCAGCTACCAGAGGGAAACCTGAAGCTTGTATATAAAGTAATAACAAAAGTTCTTGAATCTTGGAATTCCTAGCCCTTTCGCTGCATTAGCATTCCTTTCTCCATGTTGGTCAGGCTGGTCTTGAACTCCTGACCTCAGGTGATCTGCCTGCCTCGGCCTCCCAAAGTGCTGGGATTACAGGTGTGAGCCACCGCACCCGGCCTTGAGTACCTATTAAAGGTCAAGCACAGTGCTTGGCACTGGGATACAACAGTGAATTAAAAAAGAAAAGAAAACAAAACAAAACAAAAGATGACACAGTTTATTCCCATAGAAAAGTTTCACCCTAGTGGGAAGATACTGGCAACTAAATAGAAAATTAAAATATAGTGCAGTAAATACAGAAACGGGATAGCACAGGGTGCTATAGATGCACAGAGAAGACAAACTAAACCCAGAAAGGTAGAGGTAGGGCTACCAGATAAAATATGACACCCAATTAAATTTTAATTTCAGATGAACAATGAATAATTTTTAGTATAAGTATGTTCAAAATATTGTCCTCTATTTGCTGTATTTGGCAACCCTCAGTGGGGGTGATGTTCAGAAAAGCATCTCAGGATAAATGATACCTAAGACAAAAAACAAACTACCCTTACCTGTCCCCAACAAATCTGGACCCTGAAAAAGTATGCTAGTTATTGCTCTGTGGAGACGACCATGTGACAAGGATCTGAGGCCGAAGGCAGCCAGCAAGGACCTGTAGGCTCTTGTCAATATCCATGTATTAATATGTGAGCCACCCTGGAAGGACATCTTCCAGCCCTAGACCAGCATTCAGATGACTACAGACCTGGCCAACTGCTTGACTACAACCTCATGAGGGACCCTGAGGCAGAAATACCTACGTAAGCCACTCCCCAATTCCTGACCCTCAGAAATCGTGTGAGATTAATGTTTCAAACTGTTAAATTTTAGAGTAAGTGTTATGCAGTAACAGAAAGTTATGCTCTGCCGATTAGAGGAGTACTGTGTTCCTTATGAATAGGCCTACACTCAGTCATTCACTGGCCATGTGGAGTCATGGTCATCGTGACCTCAGCAAGAATGAGGTGGTGGATCCAGAGGGTCTACAGCTGGGACTATCAGTCATTTTCGCCTCCCACCAGCGGGAGATCTGAATGGCACATTTCCATGGCCACCGTAAGATTACAAAACGTGTATTAGTTATAGCATGTCCTTTCTGAAACAAAACAATAAGAACCTTTCAAAGACGAAATTAAAAAAATACTTAAGTACAGCTTAATCACTTGAGAGAATTGTGTGAAAATGAAAATAAAAGCAAAATAATAAACAAAATTAGCAGAGCTAGGAAAACTCTAAAATCTTGGATTAACTCTGGTTCTTAGCTTCATTTCATGTGTACTAAGAATTGATACCACTGTGCCAACCAAGAAAATAATTTGTTCCTGCGTGGGTTGTTTTGCATCTCTTATTCAGAAAGGAATTTTTGAAACCTAAGGATAATGTGCAACTGGGAAGCTATGAACTGTGGTTAATCAACTAATCCAGAATTTCTACAAGTACTCTGGTGAAACAATCTGAATGCTATGAATTCCATAAATTATTTTATTCCAAAAGATAAGTAAAAGTAACTACATTTCAAACTATATTAGGAGAACAGAAAAATGTTAGAGAAAAACTTGATTTCTCTAATAATACAGGATGAGTTGAGACAGAATGGTAATACCTACAAAATTATGTATGGCTACAGGGAGATGCTAGAAGTTTTCCTCTTTGACCACTGTCCTGGATTCAGTTCCTTGGTTTTATAAAGCTCTCCATCCATACCACCACAGAGTTTCTGCTATTATGACATACTTTTCCCCAGGCCAGTTCAATACCAATCAAGCTTGGTATGTGTTTGTGTTAGAACCCTGTAAGGTCTATGGTCCAGATATACCAGATGTCACTTTTCTCCTTATGGCCTGCAAAATAGTCACAATTATCTCAGAAGATCCCAACCTCAAATTTCACAGAAATGGAGATAAGGATATTGCCTTAAAGGGTTTACATCTCCACTGATTATAAAGCCTGATTTCAAATTTCTAGACATTTTATAAATTAATATTTTTATTCTATTCTTAAAATGTCCAAGTCATTTTAAAGTTATCTTGATAACCCTTGATATTAAGAGAGAACCCAGTGATCAAACAAATAAAATCTAGGCCATCTTTGAATTTAAATATCTGATAGTGAACTGTTTTTACTCACAACACTTCTGACAGCAAATAGGTAGGTTCTTTTTTTTTAAATCACACCAACCAATTCTCCAATTCTTCAGACACCAATTAGGTCTCCAACAATTCAATACAGTTCTAATAGTAACTACCTGGAATTAGCCCAGACCTCACAGACCAAGAGCTCAGTCCCAGAAGACTGCCCCCCACTTAAGATGCTAGCCACAGATGACATGCCAGGCTACTCCCATTTCTGCCTACAGACTACAAATTTGAGGGTTCCCACGACCCCACCACAGATTTAATAATTTGCTAGAATGACACAGAACTCAATAAAGTACTTTACTTATGATTACTGGTTTGTTTAAACGTCTACTACAACTCAGGAAGACAACAGCCAAATCGAAGAGAAGCATAGGACAGGGCAATGGGGTAGGGGTAGGGGGTGCGTGCACCGAGTTTCCATGCCACCTCCAGGCATGCCACCCTCCCAGTACCTCACTGTGTCCACCAACCCAGAAGCTCTCCAAACTGTCACTTACGGGTTTTTTTTTTTTTTTTTTTTTTTGAGACAGAGTTTCACTCTTGTTGCCCAGGCTGGAGTGCAATGGCGCGATCTCGGCTCACTGCAAACTTCCCCTCCCAGATTCAAGTGATTCTCCTGCCTCAGCCTCCCAAGTAGCTGAAATTACAGGCATGTGCCACCACATCCAGCTAATTTTTATCTTTTTAGTAGAGACAGGGTTTCACCATGTTGGCCAGGCTGGTCTCAAACTCCCAACCTCAGGTGACCCGCCCGCCTCAGCCTCCCAAAGTACTGGGATTGCAGGTGTGAGCCACCACAGGCGATGCATTTATGGGGTTTTATAGAGGTTTCTTGATGTAAGCATGATTAAATCATGGCCATTAATGATTATCTAAATCTCTAGGCCCTCTCTCCCTGCTGGAAGTCAGTGGTGGAGGTGAAAATTCCAATCCTTGGTCTTTCTGGCACCAGCCTCTATCCTAAAGCTATCTAGGCGCCCCCAGCCAACAATCTTTTCATTTGAGTAGAAATGACACTCATTACTTTGGAGATTCCAACGGCTTTAGGAATTGTGTGCCAGGAACTGTAGACAATGAACAAAATTTATGTTTTATTATACACATTGATATTATAGAATAAAGCAACAGTTACTCAGCTATTTCTCTATGGTAATCAGTAGCAGTGATATATCTGCTTTGATCAATTCTATATAAATGAATACATGTATCAAACAAAGCTCTAAAGTTTCAGGCTTAAGCCCCATGCATTTGCTCGTAGCCACTCTACAACATATGGTTAAGATTTTCCAATCACTGTATCAATGTTTCCTAACAAGTGGGCTGTTTCATAGTGAGGTCTAAAGATCTGGACTAAAAAAATCAAGAAAAGCTTCACAAACTGGCCAGTAAAATAACGACCAATGGTCAAAATAATATATGACCAAGTTCTAAAGCATTAGCTGTCTTGTCTAATGCCACACTATTAAATTTTACAATTCAGAGTAGAAGAGAGTTATGAAAAAAAGCATTCAACAAAACTCTTTAACATCATCTAGGAAAACAGATGCTACTGAGACATAGTGTCACTGTTCTCTCCAGCTTTCTTTTTTTTGTGAGACAAGAGTCTTGCTCTGTCGCCCAGGCTGGTGTGCAGTGGTGCAATCTCAGTTCACTGCAACCTCCACCTCCCAGGTTGAACCAATTCTCCTGCCTCAGCCTCCCGTGTAGCTGGGACTACCAGCATCTGCCACCACGCTCGGCCAATTTTTTTTGTATTTTTAGTAGAGACGGGGTTTCACCAGGCTGGCCAGGCTGGTCTCGAACTCCTGACCTCAGGTGACCTACTTGCCTCAGCCTCCCAAAGTGCTGGGATTACAGGCATGGGCCACTGCGCCTGGCCCCTCTCCAGCTTTCTTTTCTCATATTTGGAAATTGTTTTATTTCCCTCCTCTTAAAACATGTTTTTTCTAGTTCTTTTTGTTCATAAGTAATCCCACATATATTGTAGAATTTTTTTTTAATCTCATGGATACATCTTAAGTAATATAAAGATAAAACCAATTTTGCTTCTTATTTTAATGGGTACTTGAATAATCAGATTCTCCCAAAATAAGTACCACATTAAAAAATCACTAAAATGTATATTCATTTTCGAGTCATTTTACAATTTTACCATTCTCCTTTCTGACTTGTCTGTATGAGGTTATCTTGAGAGAAAGTTCCACTTTGAAAATTTTACTAACAGCAGCTTTCTTGAACTCCTTGCCTCAAGTGATCCTTCCACTTCGGCCTCCCAAAATACTAGGATTATAGGCGTGAGCCACTGCGCCCAGCGTAACAGCAACTTTCTCATATCCATCTTAAATTCCCCTTTTAAAATTAGAGATCCAAAACTGGTGGCAGAGGATAACAAATGGAAGCTCCCAATAAAACCAAAAAAAGAGAAAAACTCAACAGTAGAATTTTTTCATTGTCTTATCCTTTCAACAAATATACAGTGAGCTCCTATGAGACAGGAACTGTGCTAGGAAGTACAAGTCCCACGCTGTCTCAAGAGCCAGCCATTACAATATGATCTTACAATGCCAATGAGGTTAGCAGCATCCTATATATAAATATGTGTGTCTGTGTGTGTGCGCACGCGCACGTGCATGCGCGTGCGCACGTGCACCTGGACAATTTTTGGGTTGTTCTGTGCCTTCACCTTGTTCCAAAAACTCAGACAACAGCAAGAATGAAATAAATTCTGAGAACTACACATGGAGGATTAGGAATAAGGTACCAGTAGATAAAACAGAAAGAAAGCCAATGGGTTAAGAACATTTCAAAGTTTTTAAAGCTCTAAAAGTAACACAAACATCTGAGTAGTGCTTTACAAATATTATCTTGAGTCTAGCAGTGTGCCTGATGGCAACAGCCAACAGTGATCAACTTACTTATTTGTCTTTGCCAAAAAATCTCAACTCAGTCTACTGAAGGATTTTCATAAGAATGTCTTTAATTCTATAGCTGATGCCAACAGGAAAATAACATTCAATTATAAAAATATAATTCAACTCAAACGAAATCTCACTAGATATATTACAGGACATTATATTAACACTTGAGACTTACTTTAAAAATTAAATGTATGCTATTTTTAAGTTCCATACTCATAACCTTGGATCACATTATAATATCCTTTGATACATTTTGTGAAATACTTCCTATAATTAGGCTCCTTGAAATAAATCTAAAATATATCTGATACTGAGCTGCAGGCTACAATGTTTTAGCATAATTTACAGCCAAAAATATAGGAAAGGCTCTCAATTCATTAATCATCTGGGAAATACAAATTAAAGCCACAATGTATCACCACTGCACACTCACCACACTTAGTATAAGAAATCAGATGAAAAACACTGTGATGGTTAAGTTTTATGTCAACTTGACTGAGCTAAGGGACACTCAGATAGCTGATAAAACATTATTTCTGAGTGGTCTCTGAGGAAGTTTCTGGAAAAGACTAGCATTTGAATGAGTAGAGTGAATAAAGAAAACCACCCTCACCAACGGAGGAGGGCATCATCCAACCTGTTGAAGGCCCAAATAGAACAAAAAGGCAGAAGAAGGGAGAATCTGCTTCTGAGTTGCGGCATTCATCTTTTCCTGCCTGTGAACATTGCCACACTGGCCTCTGGCCTAGAATTTGGACTTGTACCATCAGCCCCTCTAGTTCTTGAGCCTTCAGACTTGACCTGGGACTTGCACCACTGACTCCTGTGATTCTCAGCCTTCAAACTCACACTGAATGACATCACTAGCTTTCCTGGTTCTTCAGGTTGCCAACAGCAGGTCATAGGACTTCTTAACTTCCATAACCGTATGAGCCAACCCCTATAATCAATTTCTCTCTCTCTCTCTCCACACGCGTGCACACACACACACACACACACACACAAAGTTACAGAGTTGATCCATGAATAACAGGTTCAAACTGTGCAGATCCACTTATATGTAGATTTTTTTTGCCTCTGCCACCCGTGAGACAGCAAAATCCACCCCTCCTCTTCCTACTCCTTCTCGGTCTACTCTGTATTAAGATGACAAAAATAAAGACCTTTATGACAAACTACTTCCATTAATGAATGGTACACATATTTTATCTTCCTGAAGATTTTCTGAATAACAATTTACTTTCTCTGTCTTACTTTATTGTAATACAGTGCACAATCTATAACATACAAAATATAGGTTACTTAACTGTTGATGTTAAGGCTTTTGGCCAACAGTAAGCTACCAGTACTTAATTTTGGGAGGAGTAAAAAATTACACACAGATTTTTGACTGCACAGGGGGATCAGTGCCCCTAACCTAAACACTGCGTTGTTCAAGGGTCAACTATATATATGTGTGTGTATATATGTATATGTGTGTGTGTGTATACACACACACACACACACACACACACACACACACATTCATGTATAAAACCAATAGGAGAGACAGCACTTTTGTTTCTTTGGAGAACCCTAATACACGTTAGGTATTGGCAAGGATGTGAAGCAACGGAAATCTTCACCTGTTGTCAGTGGAAGTGTGAACTGGTATAACTACTTTGAGAAAAATCATCTGAGAGTATCTACTAAAACTGAACCCCAACCAAACAATTCCAATCCTAGGTGTATGCCCTGTAGAAATATGCCCATGTGTTTACCAAAGGACATGGACTAAAATATTTATGACATAACTAATTATAATATTACCAAACTTAACATTACCTACCCAAATGCCCAATAACATTAAAGTGAATAAATAATGGTTTATTCACACAATGGAACATTACATAGCAAGGAGAAAGGATGAACTATGATTACTAAGCATGATCTCACAACAACGTCTTAAGCAAGAGAAGCCAATCACAAAAGAATACTGTCTGATTACATTTTCATAAAGTACAAAAACCGGAAAAAATAATCTGTGCTTTTAGAAGTCATGATAGTAGTTATCCTTGAAAGAGAGCACAAGGAATGCTGCTGGGGTGTTGGTTACATTCTGCTTCTAGATACAAGTGCTGGCTTGTAAAAATTCACTGAACTGTACACTAATACATGTGTATATATAAAACTTGAAATAATATGTAAATTTAAAACATGAATATTTTAATTATAAAAGTAATATCCAGTTATGGATATATTACAAATACAGAAGAGAATATTTAGTAACAGTCAATCATAATCTCACATTCTAAAGATACTTTGTAAAAAGTAATTTGTTATATTTCCTCATTTTTCTCTATAGATAAATCTCACATAGTTAAGAACATAAAATACATACAATTTTACTTAAATCTGAGCTGCTACATTTTATCAATACATGCTTACATAAAATAATTCTTGTATGTCAAGCATTTTTAACTTTAAAATGCCTCTCTTCATAAGCAAAACTTTACAGCTACAAAATTAGCTATCATATACATATATACACAATTTACTTTAATCACCTAGTAATTGCAAAACCAGACTTCAGTGTAGGAGCTACTTTTCTGCTCCTTATAATAAACATCTATGATAAACACCTCTGTCTCTGTCTATATTAATCACATATTGCAAGTTATTCCCTTAAGATAGCTACTTAGAGGTGAAATTGCCAGATATAATGTTTGCACATTAAAATTGGTAAAGGACAAAATATTGCCTAACATAAGAACAGAGGGTTGAAAAGGCAACAAAAATGACTAACTTTTATTTCTTTCTTTACTAGCCTTTTATTTTAGATAGTGCTCCTTAGTTGGTGAAGCCCCTCAATAAAGCAAAAGATCCACTGTCTACAAGTCTAAGACATGTAAAGCTTGATGACATCTTAGTATTAGACACACAGCAGGTACTAAAAAAAAAATTCTGAATTGAATGAAAACCTTAGGCGGGAAAATCAGGCTGATCCTACTTGTTGCTCAATCCCCATTTCCATACAGCCTACCAAACACCGGTAGATTTTTTTTTTTCTTGTTTTGAGACAGAGTCTCACTCTGTCACCCAGGCTGGAGCGCAGTGGCGCAATCTTGGGTCACTGCAACCTTTGCCTCCTGGGTTCAAATAATTCTTGTGCCTCAGCTACCCCAGTAGCTGGGACTACAGGCATATGCCACCACATCCGGATAATTTTTGTATTTTTATAGACATTGATTTCACCATTTGGTCAGGCTGGCCTCGAACTCCTGGGCTCAACTGATCTGTCTACCTTGGCCTCCCAAATGCTGAGATTACAGGTGTGAGCCACCGTCCCTGGCCACCAGTAGTTCTTAAACTATGGTCCAGTGCTAGTAACATCAGCTTCTCCTGAGAACTTGTTGGCAATACCAATTTTCAGGTCCCACCCCCGATCTATGGATCAGAACTCTGGAGGTGATGCTTGGCAATCTTTATAACATGCCCTCTAGGTGATTCTCATGCTTGATAAAATTTGAGAATAACTTACAGTATTCCCAACCTCCAAGCATACTAAGAAAATATCACCTTATTAATCAGGGAGTAGTAAAAAGATCAATCGCTTTTTTCAAATTATTACTCAAGTGCCTACTTTGTTCATTTGGGAGACTGAGGACCTTATTGATAAATAATGTTTTTATCTTCTTGTCTACTTCCTTTAGATTTGTGACTTACATGTCTGCAATGTCAGTCATGCTGCTTTTCATACTTTAAGTCCCAAATGGACTCACTAAAGGATGTAAAGAATACACAGGATGTCACTGGATGTTATCTAATAGGATTGATTCCTATTGGGATTGGAAGCAAAAACAGACAATTAGATCAACACCATTTTCAAAATACTAAACAAATAAGAAATCCCATAAAAAGGACATTTTAACAGTATTCTACTCTGCCAAATTTAGTCACAAGCTGACTCACTGAGAATGAATGTTGAAATAATACAGAAACTTGTCTACAGCCATACCTCCCTGAACATGCCCACTCTCATCTAAAATAATTCAGGAATGGCCAGGTGTGATGGCTTAAGCCTGTAGTCCCAGCACTTTGGAAGTCTGAGGCCAAGGCAGTTGGATCACCTGAGGTCAAGAGTTCGAGACCAGCCTGGCCAACATGGGGAAACCACATCTCTACTAAAATTACAAAATTAGCTGAGTATGGCGGCACATGCCTGTAATCCCAGCTACTCTGGAGGCTGAGACAGGAGAATCGCTTAGAACCCAGGAGGTGGAGGTTGCAGTGAGCCAAGATCGCATCATTGCACTCCAGCCTGGGCAAAAAAGCGAGACTCTTGTCTCAAAAAACAAACAAACAAAAAACAGAAACAAGATTGCAGATACCCTCTCCTCAAAAAAAAAAAGACTATCAGTTTATTATTTTTTCATAAGAGAGTACGTGGTTATTTCAAGAACTATAAAAAATAGGTATTCTGGGCCAGGCATGGGGACTCATGCCTATAATCCCAACACTTTGGGAGGCTGAGGCAGGAGAACTGCTTGAGGCCTGGGGTTTGAGACCAGCCTTGGTAACATAACAAGACCCTGTCTCTACAAAAATAAAAAATGTATTTAAATTTTAAAAATAGGTATTCTGTAGTCCCAGCTACTTGGGAGGTGTAGGCAGAGGGATTACGTGAGCCCAAGAGTTTGAAGTCAGCCTGGGCAACATGGTAAGAGCTTGTCTGTCTTGTTAAAAAAAAAAAATTAGGTCTCATCATTTTATACTCTTTGTAATAGAGAAATTTAGATGAACTACTAGAATAGAGAATGAAAAGTGTTAACATTCAAAATAGAAAAAAAGCCATTTTATTGTGGTTCAGGTATAACATACTGTATTATCAAAACTCTTTATAAATATATAATATACAATCAAAAAACAAAGTTATGTAATTCTACCTAATCACAACAATATACGTTGCAAAAGTAGCTAACATTAAGACAAAAGATACGGTAACCTTAGTCTCTGTAAAAACACTTTAATTTTTTCCTTTATTTTTTGTTTTAAATCAGGAACTCCTCTGATTTTCAATTTTAAAAGATAGTTCTTACTGAATTATTGTATCTAATTATTTAATATGGTAATAAACTAACCACTATTATTTAAATAAAATGTATCTGAAGATAAATCAGAAAAATATAAACAAGAAAAAGGATCAGATGGCAAAGATCTTTCAGGTAAAGCAACCACTGGAATGAATTGGTCAATAAATAAAAGTATTTGCAGAATGGGATTGTTGCCTATTTTCAGATCATTAAGATGTTTTTTTTTTGAGACAGAGTCTCACTCTGTCACCCAGGCTAGAGTTCAATGGTACAACCTCAGCTCACTGCAAACTCTGCCTCCCAGGCTCAAGCAATCTTCCTGCTTCAGCCTCTCAAAGAGCAAGGAGCTGGGACTATACGCACAAGTCACCATGCCTGGCTAAATTTTGTTTTTGTAGAAATGGGGTTTTGTGTTGCCCAGGCTGGTCTCAAAATCCTCAGCTCCAGTGATCTACCCTCCTTGGCCTCCCAAAGTGCTGGAATTACAGGCATGTAATTACAGGTGTGTGACACCATGCCCGCACTTCATTTAGAATTTTTAGTTATCCTGAAACCAAACCCAGACTCAAAAAGGAAAGCTAGAACCATTCACTCGTGTGTGTGTGTGTGCGTGTGTGTGTCCGCGCACCTGTGTTTGAGACAGATTCTCATTCTGTTACCCAGGCTGGAGTGCAGTGGCGCAATGTTAGCTCACTGCAACCTTTGCCTCACAGGTTCAAGCGACTCTCCCACCTCAGCCTCCTGAGTAGCTGGGACTTCAGGTGCGCACCACCATGCCTGGCTAATTTTTATATTTTTTAGTAGAGATGGGGTTTTGCCATGTTGGCCAGGCTGGTCTTCAACTCCAGACCTCAAGTGATCTGCCCGCCTCAGCCTCCCAAAGCACTGGGATTAAAGGCATGAGTGCTGTATTCACCTCGTATTCAGATGCCTGACAAGGAATTTTTATTGAAATAGCAACCAAATATTGCTTATACCTACTATGCAATACAAAATAAAACAGAGGCTTACTAGTTATTTCGGGGCTTAAATTTGTGAAGTAAAATCCAAGAAAGTAATATGGGTATAAGTTAGCAGCCTGTTTAAGTAAACATGAAACTCTAAAACATACAAGCCACTGAATTTTTAAGATTTTGAACACCAAAGTAATCTCTAACACCAATTCTCTACTCTTTTACCTTTTCAACTCCCTTTAAACTCCCTCCTACTCTCATCAAGAAAAGTAAAGTTCTTACATTTGCCTCTCAGCAGAAATGCATTATTATGGTCCCTACAGAGAGCCATTCCAGCAACTCTTTCAGTAAAACTCTGAATACCTCTGTTCCTAATGTTTTGCCCACAAAATACTTCTTTTGTATCTGTTCCCAGGCTGTGAAGACTTGTTCAAAAATGTTATAAAACCTGAAACAATTGGTGCCACCATAAATGTATGTATAGATGCTATAAATGTATGTATGATGTGGTTACATTCTGATAAACCCATTGTAAGATGAAAACATTGTAAGCTGGAAATTTATTTAACACAACTAACCTACTGAAAATCATAACTTAGCTCAGCCTGCCTTAAGGTGCTCAGAATACTTATATTAGCCTACAATTAGGCAAAGTTGTCTACTACAAACCCTATTTTATAATAAAGTGTTGAATATCTCATGTAATTTATTGAACACTGTACTGAAAGTGAAAAACAGAATGGTTGCATGGGTACTCAAAAGAATGGTTTCTACTGAGTGTGTATCACTTTCGCACCATCATAAAGTCAAAAAATTTTAAGTCAAACTATCAAGTTGGGGATCATCTCTTGGGGACTCTAACTTCAGCTGGTTCCTTGCCGATACCCAAGGATCCCTAGAATCATCTTTAAGATTATAAAGGATTAAAAATAATACAAAACAGGACCTAATCACCAATACTCTCCAAATAAATAATTTGTGTACTTCTTGCATAACTGAGGTTTATCCAGAGAATCCAAGGCTGCTTTGA
The DNA here is from genome assembly GCA_963573385.1 of Cacajao melanocephalus. Lineage (NCBI taxonomy): Eukaryota > Metazoa > Chordata > Mammalia > Primates > Pitheciidae > Cacajao > Cacajao melanocephalus. Next base: position 95,910 of record CAUYLG010050548.1, read on the forward strand.
CATATAAAAATCAATCAACATAATAATATACTATATTAACAAGCTAAAAATACTCCACAGTATAATCATTGCAATCGGTGCAGAAAAAGCATTTAACAAAATCCAAAAACTATTCATGTGTAAAACTCCCAGCAAATTAGAATAGAAGAAAACTTAACCAACCTGATAAAGGGTAACTATGAAAAAAATCTACAGCTAAAACAATACCTAATAATAAAAGACTTAACACTTTCCTCCTAATACAGGGAACAAGGTAAGGATTTCTGCTGCCACCATTTTTATCCAACCTTTGGCTGAAAGTTCTAACCAGTGAAATTAGAAAGCAACTGTATCTCTATATGTTAGCAAAGAAGAAGTGGAAATTGAAAATTGAAGTACCACCTATAATCAAAAACTCTCCTGCAACTAATAAGCAATTATGGCAAGATTACAGAATATAAAGTTTTTGTTTGTTTGTTTTTGTTTTTTGTTTTTTGTTTTTTTGAGACAGAGTGTCGCTCTGTCGCCCCCCCCAGGATGGAGTGCAGTGGTGAGATCTCGGCTCACTGCAACCCCTGCCTCCCAAGTTCAAGGGATTCTCCTGCCTCAGCCTCCCAAGGACTGAGACTAGAGGTGCATACCATCATGCCCAGCTAATTTTTTGTATTTTTAGTAAAGATGGGGTTTCAACATGTTAGCCAGGATGGTCTCAATCTCCTGACCTCATGATCCGCCCACCTTGGCCTCCCAAAGTGCTGGAATCACAGGCATGAGCCAGCACGCTGGCCCAGAATATAAAGTTTAACATACAATTAATTGCCTTCTTATATGCCAGCCACAAACAATTAGTATTTGAAATTTAAAACACAAGACCATTTACATTTGCACCAAAAATGAAATACTTAGGTATAAATCCAATATATGTGTGCATATATATATATATATATATATATGCTCTATGGGGGAAAACTACAAAACTCTGATAAAAGAAATCAAAGATCTAATTAATGCAGAGATATTCCATGCTCATGAATAGGAAGAATCACTATTGTTAAGATTTCAGTTATTCTCAACTTGATGTACAGATTCACTGCAATCCCAATAAAAATCCTGCAAGTTACTTTGTAGATATCAACAAACTGATTCTAAAATTTATATGATATGGCAAAAGACTTCAGGACAGCAAACACAACAGTAAAGAAAAACTGGAAGATTAACATTATCTAAAATCAAAACTGACTATAGGTCGGGCATGGTGGCTCACGCCACGTAATCTCAGCACTACAGGAGGTCGAGGCAGGAAGATAACTTGAGCCTAGGACTTCAAGACCAGCCTTGGCAACAAAGTGAAATTCTGTCTATAAAAAAATAAAAAAATTAGTTGGATATGGTGGCACGTGTCTGTAGTCCCAGCTACTTGGGAAGCTGAGGTGGAAGGATTGCCTGAGCCCAGGAGATGAAGGCGGCAGCAAGCTGTGATGGTGCCACTGCATTGCATCTAGAGTAAGACACTAGCTAAAAAAAAAAAAAAAAAAAAAGACTGTAACTAAAGCCACAGTAATCAAGACAGTATGGCACTGGCAAAAGAACAGCAAAACAGATCAACAGAACAGGCAGCTCAAAAACAGAACCATAAAAATATGGTCAACCAATCTCTGACACATGGGCAAAGGCAATTTAATGGAGAAAAGAGTCTTTTCAATAAATGAGGTCAAATGAACTGGCTATCTACATGTAAAGAAATGAATCTAGACACAGATTTTTTTATACCTGCCATAAAAATCCAAAATGGATTCTAGATTTAAAACATAAATGCAAAATTATAAAACTCCTAGAACAAAAAAGAAAATCTATGTGACCTTGGTTTTGGCAATTACATTTAAGACACAACAGCAAAACCATGATCCATGAAAGAAAAATTGATGTCAGACTTGAGTAAAATTAAAAATTCCTCCTCTGTGAAAGATACTGTTTCTCCACTACCAGATTACCAATGTAAACAGTTTCTGAGTATCCTTACAAGAAACATTTTATGTTTTTGAGTTCGTATGCTGTCATTATTTCTCACTACTTTTTTTTGAGACAGGGTCTCACTCTGTCACCCAGGCTGGAGTACAGTAGTACAATCTCAGCTCACTGCAACCCCTGCCTCCTGGGCTCAATGAATACTCCCACCTTGGCCTCCTCAGTAGCTGGGACTACAAGTGCACATCACCGTCCCCAGCTAATTTTTTATAGAGACAAGGTTTCATGTTGCCCAGGCTGGTCTCAAATTCCTGGATTCAAAAGATCCACCTCAGCCTACCAAAGTGCTAGGATTATCGGTGTGAGCCACCACACCAGGCCTGTTCCTCACTTATTTAAACAAATAGTTATATACCCAGCTCACTGTTTCGCACTGTTTTTTTTTTTTTTTTGAGACTGAGTCTTGCTCTATGACCTAGGCTAAAGTGCAGTGATATAATCTTGGCTCACTGCAACCTCCGCCTCCTGGGTCCAAGTTAATTCTCCTGCCTCAGCCTCCTAAGTAGCTGAGATTACAGGCACACGCCACCATGCCCAGCTAATTTTTATATTTTTAGTAGAGACGAGGTTACACCATGTTGGCCAGGCTGGTCGCAAACTCCTGACTTTGTGATCTGCCCGCCTTGGCCTCCCAAAGTCCTGGGATTACAGGCATGAGCCACCATGCCCAGCTTCTTTTGTTAATTCAATGTGTCTTCTAGATCATTCCATATTTGTACACCGAGCCAGGCTTTTTTTTTTTTTTTTTTTTGTTTACAATCTCTTTCTGTAGCCAGGATGGAGGGCAGTGGCACGATCTCAGCTCACTGAAACATCTGCCTTCCGGGTTCAAGTGATTCTCCTGCCTCAGCCTCCTGAGTAGCTGGGACTACAGGCATGCACTACTACACTCGACTAATTTTTGTATTTTTAGTAGAGAAAGGGTTTCACCATGTTGGCCAGGTTGCTCTCAAGTGATCTGCCTGCCTTGGCCTCCCAGCTAATTTTTGTATTTTTAGTAGAGATGGAGTTTCACCATGTTGGGCAGGCTGGTCTCGAACTCCTGGCTTCAAGTGATACAGCCATATTGGCCTCCCAAAGTGCTGAGATTACAGGCGTGAGCCACCACACCTGGCTCAAACTTTTTTTTAATCCTGCACAAACTTCTTAATACTCACCAGTCTTACAGAGTGAAATATGATACATCAGTGTTTTTATCTATTCTTTTAAGACATGGTCTTACTTTGTCACCCACGCAGGAGTACAATGACATGAACACAGCTGGCTCACTGCAGCCTACATCTCCTGGGCTCAAGCAATCCTGCCTCAGCCTCCCAAGCAGCTAGGGGGACTATAGGTGCATGCCACCACACCTGGCTAATTTTATTTTATTTTTTGTAGAGGCAGGGCCCCCCTATGTTGCCCAGGCTGGTCTTGAACTTTGGGCTCAAGTGGTTCTCCAGCATTGGCCTTGTAAAGTGCTGGGACTACAGGCATGAGCCACTGCGCCCAACCCTCAGTGTAAGTTACATATGCCTTATGAATAAGGTTGAGTATCTTTTCATACGTATAAGAACTGTTAGAATTTACATCTCTGTGAACTTTCTGTTCATAAATTTTGTCCATTTTTTTGAAAATTGGATTGTTTTGATTATTTCTTTTATCATTATATAATATTCCTCTTTGTCCCTTTAATGACTTGAGGTTTTTAGTATGTTTTATTTTATTTAAAATCAATATTATGTTCTTTCTCCTGATACGTCATTGGCCATTTCCATTATTTTTAATCTTCTTTCCATTTAGCAGTTTCAAATATTTTTATTTGACAGGCATATGGGCCAGTGGAAATAAGATCTAAGCTTAGACGTGAGGGATGAACAGGAATTATATAGGTGATATCTACAATATAGCAGGAGTGGCATGAAAGATGGTGTCAAGGAGGCATGAAATTCCAGGTCCAGAGAGGAGCATATGAAAAGTCTAAAAGAGACAGAGAAGAGAAAACGGAACTAAAAGCAGTTCAATGTGGCAGAAGCATAGATGTCTGGGATAAGAGTAAAGATGAAAACAAGAACCGTTATTATAAAGAATCTTTTTTTTTTTTTTGAGACAAAGTCTTGCTCTGTCACCCAGGCTGGAATGCAATGGCTCGATCTTTGCTCACTGCAAGCTCTGCCTCCTGCGTTCAAGCGATTCTCCTGCCTCAGCCTCCCGAGTAGCTGGGATTACAGGCACGTGCCACCATGTCCAGCCAATTATTTGCATTTTTAGTAGAGATGGGGTTTCACCATGTTGGCCAGGCTGGTGTCGAACTCCTGACCTCAACTGATCCACCTGTCTTAGCCTCCCAAAATGCAGAGATTACAGGCATGAGCCACTGCACCCAGCCATAAAGGATCTTTTAGATTGGAGCTTGGACTTTATCTCGAGGGTAATAAAGAACTATTAAAATGTTTTATAACATGAAAAGATTTGTGTAGATCTGTGTTCCAGAAACAGTATGCAGCTATAGTACAGAGAATGAAACAGAAAAACAGCTACAGTAATCCAGGAAATGGTTTACAGTAGTATAACCTAATACAGCAGCAGTGAAGACAGAGAAAATGGGTGAGGAGGGCTGAGAGAGTTAGGAGGTGGAATCAACAAGTCTTGTAAGTGATCAGACTGGGAGTAGAGAGAAAGAGAAAGGAATTAAAGATGACACCTCTGTTTCTGGCTGGAATAAAAGGTGGGTGGTACTATCATTCAATCAGATCAGGAAAAGGGGAACAGCAGATTTTGGGAGGATAAAATAATTCTGGACAGATTCTGAGTCTGAGGTGCATTAAAATTATTCAAATGAAGGTGTCCAATAGGCTGTCAGATATACAGAATCTTAAGACAAATATCTGGGCCACAGGTATAGATTTGGGAATCACACATATACAAAACAGATGACAACTAAATCTATGACAATAGGTGAAATCACTTGGGGAGAATACACAAAGTGAGAAGAAAACCTAAGACCATGGAACACTACAGCATTTAGAAGGCAAAGGAGGTCTAACAGAGCAGACTATCAGGGAACAGCCAAAAAGGAAGGTAAAAATATTATAAACAAGAGAAAAAGAAGTAAGCACAGAATGAATGCTTACTATGTGCCAGGCATTGAACTAAGAACTTTATGTGCACTTCCTCATTTAATGCTTACACATTCTATGAGCAACTCAGTATTATTGTATGTGTCATTACAGATGTGGAAACTGTGGTTTTGAAAGATCTACTTGCTCAAGATCACATATTTGGTTGGGTGTCAGAAATGGAACCAAGATTACATTTTAGTCCTCCAGAGCTCTTGTTCTTAACTACTACACTGGACTACCTTCTATGAAAGACTAACAAAATGTAGTATCACAGACACTAAGGATAAAACAGTGATTCAAAAAGAAAGGGACCACTCCAGTAGCAAAGAACTGATTTAGCACTGAGATACTGGTTTCTAATAATGTTCTCCAGGAAAAGGAATCCAGACTCTGTGAAAATGACTGATCTGAGGACTGGGCAGGAAATATACAAGATGAGCCTGGAGCATCTTGCAGTGTCAAAAAGTAAGGAAACCTCAAAAACAAACACAATGATTGGGATGTGTCCAAGGGACACAGAAACCAAATGAAAGAGCTCCCAATGGCTACAGGCGGAAATGTGAGCAAGAAAATAATAGTATTGGATTATAACCCAGAGTATAAACTAAATATCCATGAGGTACATACTAATCTAAATAAATGAAATAGAGGAAAAGAGACAAATTTAGGGCACCAAGGAGTTCCAATTGATGTAAATATTAAACTAACTTATGTAGAAAGTCCACTCAAGGAGGTAGAGAAAAATTCCCTGCTCTATGCAATGACTTCCTTCCAAAGCCTATGATGCGGAAACGAAGAGGGGTAAAGACTAACTTTACTGTGGAGAAACTTGACAACGGCGACATGAGCCAGGTGATCAAGGTTCACATCAACAGTGATAAGTCACGTTGATAGTACAGGCCTTAAAACGCTGTGATGAAAATGGCACTTTATCTCTGTGGTCATTTTCTCAAAAACTCATTTACACCAATCAAATCATGAGAAAAGTCAGAAAAATCCTTAGGGGACTTCTAGAACATACCTGACCAGTTTATATCAAAATTATCAAGTTAACAGAAACATGGGAAGTCTGAGAAACTGTCAGGGCCGAGGAACCTAGGGATACGTGACCTTGCAATGTCGGATCCCGAATGCTTCCTTAAAACAGAAAAAGAACATTAGCTAAAAACTAAGGCAATGTGAATAAAGTACAAAGTTTAGTTATTAATTATGTATTGATATTGACTCATTAATTGTAAAAAATAATAACAATAAAGGACCACAGAGGTTTTGTTTGTTTGCATGATTTAGAGACAGGGTCTTGCTTTGTCACCCAGGTTGGAGTACAGTGGCAAAATTATAGCTCCTGTAGCCTTAAACTCCTGGGCTCAAATGATCCTCCTGCCTCAGCCTCCTCAGTAGCTAGAAATACAGGCATGGTGGCATAAGAAAAATATTTTGTAGAGGCAGGGTCTCACTATATTGCCCAGTCTGAGTTTTAGATGCTACTGATAATAGGGGAAACTGAGTGATGGGTATAAAGTAACTCTGCACTATCTTAGAAATTTTTCTGTAAGCCTAAAGCTGTTCTAAAATTAAAAGGTCATTAAACACAGGTGCGGTGGCTCATGCCTGTAGTCCCAGCACTTTCGGAGGGTGAGGCAGGCGGATCACAAGGTCAGGAGATCGAGACCATCCTGGCCAACACGGTGAAACCCTGTCTCTACTAAAAATACAAAAATTAGCTGGGCATGGTGGCACATGCCTATAATCCCTGCTACTTGGGAGACTGAGGCAGGAGAATCGCTTGAACCAGGGAGTCGGAGGTTGCAGTGAGCTGAGATCATGCCACTGCACTCCAGCCTGGCAACAGTGAGACTCTGTCTCTAAATAAATAAATAAATGGTTATTTAAAAAAAGAAAGACATTAACTGTATTAAATGCTTTTTTAAAAAAACAAAAGACAAAGACTAAGGGCAGTTGCATAGAATTAACAGAAACATAAGCCAGATTACATTGAACAGAGGAGTGATTGAGAGGTGACAATGGCACTGAAAGCATTTGCTGTCTTCCAAAAAGTCTGATTATGAGAGGGAGAACAAATCAGAGCTGGAAGTAGATATCCAGTTGAAGAAAGTGTTTTTGCTTTTGTCTTGTTAAATCAAGGAATAATCTACTTTCACACAATCCACCTTTGAAAGTAGGTTTTAGTATATTTACAAAATCATAAAACCAACACCTCTATTTAATTCTGGACCATTATCATCACCTCAAATGAAATGGTGGTACATGCCTGTAATCCCAGCTACTCAGGAGGCTGAGACATGAAAATCACTTGAACCTGGGAGGCAAAGGTTACAGTGAACTGAGATTGTGCCACTGTACTCCAGCATAGGCAACAGAGTGAGACTCTTGTCTCAAAATAAAGAACCTAGAAATATGCTAGATACAGTGGCTTACACCTGCAGTCCCATTTTGGGAGACCAAGGCAGGAAGTGTGAGACGAACTTGAGCAACAGAGCAAGACCCCATCTCTAAATATATAAATTTAAAAAATGAATGAATGAATGAATTTAAAAAGTCAAAAATAAACCATCATAAATACAATCCACTGATTTTTGACGAGGGTGCCAAGACCGTTCAATGAGGAAAGGACAGTCTTTTCAACTAATGCTACTGGGAAAACTAGCTATCCACACACAAAATAATGTTGGACCCTCATGTTACACTGTTACAAAAATCAATTCATAACAGACCAAAGACCTAAACTTAAGAGCTAAAACTGGCCGGGTGCAGTGGCTCATGCCTGTTATCCCAGCACTTTGGGAGTCCAAGGCAGGCAGATCACCTGAAGTCGAGAGTTCGAGACCAGCCTGATCAACACGGAAAAACCCTGTCTCTACCAAAAATACAAAAATTAGCCAGGCATTGTGGTGCATGCCTGTAATCCCAGTTACTCGGGAGGCTGAGGCAGGAGAATTTCTTGAACCCGGGAGGCAGAGGTTGCGGTAAGCCGAGATCATGCCATTGCACTCCAGCCTGGGCAACAAGAGCTAAACTCTGTCTCAAAAAAAAAAAAAAAAAAAGAGCTAAAACTATAAAACTCTTAGAAGGATCTTCATGACATCAGATTTGGCAATGATTTCATGAATATGACAGATACCAAAAGCACAGGCAACAAAAGAAAAAATGGATTAACTGTAATTCATCAAAATTAAAGACTATTTTGCATCAAAGGATACTACAAAGAAGTGAGGATACAACCTACTGAATAGCAGAAAATAATTACAAATGACATATCTGAAAAGAGGTTAATATCCAGAATATATAAAGAACTCCTCAAACTCAACAATAAAAAAACAAAACAACCTAATTTCTCCCCTCTCTTGAGCAATCATGTTTGCCTCAATCTCTGCAATCAAATTCTTTAAACCAATAAGAAATTATTTTATCCTGCGAACATTCGGTATCCTGCATAGAACCTACTAGTGCCTGTCCTCTGACTAAAACCCATAAAAAATGATAAACTCACCAGGCTAAACAAGTACACCTCTGTTAGTCCTTCTCTATTGCTTTGAGATAATTTTTAAAAATATATTGTATCCAGGCCAAGCATGGTGGCTCATGCCTGTAATCCCAATACTTTGGGAGGCCAAGGCAGGAGGATCGCTTGAGCCCAGGAGTTCGAGACAAGCCTGGGCAATGTGGCAAAACCCCATCCCTACAAAAAAAAAAAAAAAAAAAAAAAAATTAGCCAGTGTGGTGGTGCACATCTGTAGTCCCAGCTACTCAGGAGGCTAAAATAAAAGGACTGCTTGAGCCCAGGAGGTTAAGGTTGCAGTGAGACATGATCATATTACTGCACTCCAGCCTGGGCAACAAAGCCAGGACGTGTCTCAAAAAAAAAAAAAAAAATTTTTTTCCCGGGCGTGGTGGCTCATGCCTGTAATCCCAGCACTCTGGGAGGCTGAGGAGGGTGGATCACCTGAGGTCAGGAGTTCAAGACCAGCCTGGCCAACATGTTGAAACCCCATCTCTACTAAAAATACAAAAATTAGCTGGGCATGGTGGTACATGCCTATAATCCCAGCTACACAGAAAACTGAGGCAGGAGTATCACTTGAACCCAGGAGGCAGAGGTTGCAGTGAGCTGAGTTTGCATTACTGCACTCATCCTGGGCAACAGAGTGAGACTGCCTCAAAAAAAAAAGTTTTATCTAGAATTTCTAGTTGTTATCAGCAATAGGTTTTGTCCAATAGAAGCTAAATACCCATACCAGAAGCAGAACCAGAAAGTAATTCAGAAAGGTATTTGCTGTGATACTATTTATCAGAAATAAGATGGAAACAATCTAAGTGTCTGACAATGGGAGAATGGATAAGTAAATTATAATACATCCGCTTCATGGAATAGCGTATGACTATTAAAATATTTTGATACAGCTGTAAATAAAATGGAAGAAATGTTTCAAGTTTAAGGCAAGATGAAAAAAATGAACCAGAAATAATATGATAGTGGTTTCAATCTTGAATCTTAGATTTATTGCAAAGGATCTTGACCATATGCATAGACGAGATTGTGACTAGTAAAACACAAGTTCATTTTGAAGTGTTAATGAAGTAATATTGGCTTAACAATATTTTCCTCAGTCAACATTGTAAGATTATGACTTAACATATAGTTCTGCATGCAGTTTTTTAAGTTGTCACAAAATGTTTCTCAAACTTGAAAATATTAGCTGGGAGGTGGCACAAGATGGCCAAATAGCCTCTACCTGTGGTCCCTCAATTTACAGGAACACCAAATTTAACAACTATCTACACAAAAAAGTACCTTCCTAAGAACCAAACATCAGAGGAGTGATCACAATACCTGGTTTTAACTTCATATTGCTGAAAGAGACACCAAAGAGGGTAGGAACGAGAGTCTTGAACTGCCAACTCCATCCCTCCCCCATCCCTGGCAGCAACCATGTGGTGGAAAGAGAATCTGTGCACCTTGGGGAGGGAGAGCTCAGTGACTGTGGGACTCTGCACTGGAACTCAGTGCTGTCAACACTGGGCAGAACTCAGCTGATACTCACAGAGGAAACATACAGAACAGCTTTAGACAGAAGGAATCGTCCATGCCAGTGGTAAGAACTTGAGTTCTGGCAAGCTTTGCCACCACAGGCAGAGCACTCCAAGCTCTGGGGTTCTAAACAAACTTAAAAGGCAGTCTAGGCCAAAAGGACTGCAACTCCTAGGCAAGTCCTAGTGCTGTGCTGGGCTCATGAGCCACTGGACATCCAGGGCACAAAACCTAGTGAGACACCAACAGGAGAGGCTAAGAGAGTACATGTACCACCCCTATCCCAACGTCAGGCTGCGCAGCTCCAACCTCCAAAAGACACTCCTTCCTTCTGCTTGAGAAGTGGAGAAATAAGAGTAAAGAGGACTTTGTACTGCAATTAGGACACCAGCTCAGCCACAGTAGAATAGGAAACTTGGCAGAGTCATGAGCCCATTCCAAGCCCTAGCTCCCGGAAGACACTTCTAGACACACTATGGGCCAGAAGGGAACCTACTGCCTTGAAGGGAAGGACCCAGTCCTGGCAGGATTCATCACCTGCTGACTAAAGAGCTCCTGGGCCCTGAATAATCAGTAGCAGTAGCCAGGCAGTATACTTGGTGGGCCTTGGGTGAGACTCTGAGACATGCTGGCTTCACATACAACCCAGAACATTCCAAGCTGGGTCATATGAGAGACTCCTTCTGTTTGAGAAAAGCAGAGGGAGAAATAAAGGGAACTCTGTCTCACAGTTTAGGTACCAGCTGAGTCACCAGCTGAAGCATGGCACCAAGTGGGCTCCTGGGGTCTGTGATTCCAAGCCTTGACTCTTCGACAGCATTTCTGGACCTGCCCTGGATGAGAGCGGAAGCCCACTGACCTTAACGGTGAGTCCCAGGCCTAGCAGCATTCACCACAAGCTGGCTGAAGAGCCCTTGAGCCTTAAGTAAACCCTGGCAGTAGCCTCTCAGTACTCTTCATGGGCCTGTGGTAGTGGCCATAGAGAAAGACTCCTCTGCTTGTAGAAGAGGGAGAGAAGAGTGGGAAAGACTTTGTCTTGTCCTTCCTACAACAGAGAACCAGGTAGATTTCTAAGGTTTCTGACTCCAGGCCCTGCCTCCCAGATAGCATCTCTCAACCCGCATGGGGCCCAGAAGAACTCGCTGCCCTGAAGGGAAGAACACAATCCTAGCTGGCTTCATCACCTGCTGATTGTAGAGTCCCAGAGCCTTGAGCAAGACCCAGTATTGTGCTGGCTTCAGGTCTGAACCAGTACAGTCCCGGTGACGGTGGCCATAGGGATACTTACGTTACCCTTCCCCCACCTCCAGGCAGCGCAGCACAGACAGAGACACTCCGTTTGTTTGGGAAAAAGTAAGGAAAGACAATCAGAGTCTCTGTCTGGTAAACCAGAAATCCTCTGAGTTCTTATCCAAGACCACCAAGATGGCACCTCTACAAGTCTCCAAGAACCACAGCATTGCTGGGTTTAAGGTACCCCCTAATGCAAATAGAGCGGCCATGACCAAAAAATTGAATCACAATACCCAAGTCCCTTAGAATATCTAGAAAGCTTTCCCAAAAAGCACAGGTATAAGCAAGCCCAGACAGCAAAGACTACAATAAATACATAACTCTTCAATATCCAGACATCGACGAACATCCACAAGCATCTAGACCATCCAGGAAAACAAGACCTCAACAAACCAACTAAGTAAGACACTGGTAACCTATACCAGAGGGAAAGAGGTATGTGACCTTTCAGACAGAGAATTCAAAATTGCTGTTTTGAGGCAACTCAAAGAAATTCAAGATAACACAAAGAAGGAATTCAGAATTCTATCAGGTAAATTTAATAAAAAGACTGAAATAATTAAAAAGAATCAAGCAGAAATTCTAGAGTTGAAAAATGCAACTGAAAAATGCGTGAGTCTTCTAACAGCAGAACTGATCAAGAAGAAGAAAGAATCAGTGAGCTTGAAGACAGGCTATTTCAAAACACAGTCCCAGCCTGGCCAACATGGTGAAACCCCATCTCTACTAAAAATACAAAAATTAGCTGGGTGTGGTGGCGGGTGCCTGTAATCCCAGCTACTCAGGAGGCTGAGGCAGGAGAACGGTTTGAACCCGGGAGGCAGAGGTTTCAGTGAGCTAAGATCACACCACTGCACTCCAGCCTGGGCAACAGGGGGAGACTCCATCTCAAACACAAACACACACACACACACACACACACACACATGCATGCACGCATGCACACATACAGTAAGAGGAGATAAAAGAAAAAAGAATAAAAAAGAATGAAGCACACCTACAAGATCTAGAAAATAGCCTCCAAACAGCAAATCTACCAGTTGTTGGCCTTAAAGTGGAGGTAGAAAAACAGGGTAAAAAGTTTATTCAAAGAGATAATATCAGCAAAATTCCCAAACCTGGGGAAAGACATCAACATTCAAGTACAAGAAGGTTATGAACACCAAGCTGACTTAACCCAAAGACTAACTGAAGGCATTTAATAATCAAACTCCTGAAAGTCAAAAATAAATAAAGAGTCCTAAAAGCCCCAGGAGAAAAGAAACAACCTGCTAGGCATGGTGGCTCACCCTTGTAATTCCAGCACTTTGGGAGTCCAAGGCAGTTGGATCACCTGAGGTCAGAAGTTTGAGACCAGCCTGGCCAATATGGTAAAACTCCATCTCTACCAAAAAATACAAAAATTAGCTGAGTATAGTGGCATGCACCTGTAATCCCAGCTACTTGGGAGGCTGAGGTAGGAGAATCTCTTGAACCCAGGAGGCAGAAGTTGCAGTGGGCCAAGATCATGCCACCGCACTCTAGCACATGAGACTCCATCTCAAAAACCAAAACAACAACAACAACAAAAAAAAACATGAGAAACAAATAACATACAATGGAGCTCCAAAGCACCCAGAAGCAGACTTTTCAGTTGAAACCTTAGAGTCCAGGAAGAGAGTGGCATGACATATTTAAAGTGCTGAAGGAAAATACTTTTGCCCCACAATAGTATATCCAGCAAAAATATCCTTCAAACATGAAGGAGAAATAAAGACTTTCCCAGACAACCAAAAGCTAAGAGATTTCATCAACGCCAGACATGTTCTACAATAAATTATAAAGGAAGTTCTTCAATCTAAAAGAAAAGGATGTTAATGAACAATAAGAAATCATCTGAAGGTAAAAAACTCATTTATTTTTTTTTGAGACAGAGTCTTGCTCTGTCACCCAGGCTGGAGTGCAGTGGCGTGATCTCAGCTCACTGCAACCTCTCCCAGTTTCAAGTGATTCTCATGCCTCAACCTCCCAAGTAGCAGGGATTACAGACCCACACCACCATGTCTGGCTAATTTTTGTATTTTTAGTAGAGAAGGGGTTTCATCACGTTGGCCAGGCTAATCTCTAACTCCTGACCTCAAGTGATCTGCTAGCCTTGGCTTCTCAAAGTGCTGGGATCGCAGGGGTGAGCCACCACACCTGGCCAGTTGTCACTTGTTTAAAAAATACTGGGTTATATTATTTGCAAGCCTCATAGTGACCTCAAATCAAACAACATACAATGGATACACAAAAAATAAAACAAGACATTAAATCATGCCACCAGAGAAAAATCACCTTAACTAAATAAGAAAGACAGAAAGGAAGGAAAGAAGAGAACACCACAAAGCAACCAGAATTCAACAAAACTGCAGGAGTAAGTCCTTCCTTATCAACAATAGCATTGAATGAAAATGGGCTAAACTCTCCAATCAAACTACATAAAGTGGCTGAATGAATAAAAAACAAAATCCGACAACTTGTTGCCTACAAGAAACATGCTTCACCTATAAAGACACACACAGATATAAAGAGAAGGAAAAAAAAAATATTCCATGACAATGGAAACCAAAAGAGCAGATGTAGCTATACTTATATCAGACAAAACAGATTTCAAGACAAAAACTATAAAGAGACAAGGTCATTACATAACGATAAAGGGGTCAATTCAGCAAAAGAACGTAACAATTGTAAATATATATGCACCCAACACTGGGGCACCCAAATATATAAAGCAAATATTGTTAGTGCTAAACAGACAGATATCCCCAATACAAAAATATCTGGAGACTTCAATACCCAACTTTCAGCAATGAACAGATCTTCCAAACAGAAAATCCACAAAGAAACACTTAATTTTCACTACAGACCAACTGGACCTAATAGATATTTACAAAACATTTCATCCAATGGCTGTACAATACACATTCTTTCCTTCAGCACATGGATCATTCTCAAGAGCAGACCATGTGTTAGGTAACAAAACATGTCTTAAAACATTCAAAAACACTGAAATATTATGAAGCATCTTCTCTGACCACAATGGAATAAAACTAGATATCAATAACAAGAGGAATTCTAGAAACTGTACAAAGATTAGAAACTGAACAATATGCTACCAATTGACCAGAGTGTCAAAAAATAAATTAGAAAGAAATTTAAAATTTACTTGAAACAAATGATAATAGAAACACAACACACTGAAACCTATGGGATATAGTGAAAGCAGCACTAAGAGGGTAGTTTACAGTATAAGTGCTTACATCAAAAAGAGAATTAAAAAGAATGAAGAAAATTTCAAATAGATAACCTAATGATGCATCTTAAAGAGCTAGAAAAGCAACAGCAACGAAACCTAAAATTTGTAGAAGAAAAGAAAGAATAAAGAGCAGAAATAAAATTAAAACAAAGGAAACAATGCAAAAGATCAATGAAACAAAAAGTTGGTTTTCTGTAAAGATAAAATTGGCAAACCTTTAGCCAGATTAAGAAAAAAAGAGAGAACACCTAAATAAATAAAATCAGAAATGAAAAAGACATTAAAATTGATACCATGGAAATTCATTAGTGACTACTAGAAACAACTATATGCCAATAAATTGGAAAACCTAGAAGAACTGGATAAATTCCTAGACACATACAACCTACCAACATGGAACCATGAAGTAATCCAAAACCTGAACAGACCAATAACAAGTAACAAGATTGAAACAACAATAAAAAGGCTTCCAGTAAAAAAAAGTCCAGCACCAGACAGCTTCACTGCTAAATCTTACCAAATATTTAAAGAAGAACTGATACCAATTTTACTCAAACTATTCCAAAAAACAGAGCAGGGGTCCCAAACCCCTGGGCCACAGACTGGTACCAGTCCATGGCCCATTAGGAACCAGGCCGCACTGCAGGAGGTGAATGGCAGGCAAGTGAAAGAAGCTTCATCTGTATTTATAGCTGCTCCCCATTGCTTGCATTACTGCCCGACCTCTGCCTCTGTCAGATTAGCCACAACATTAGATCCTCACAGGAGCACAAACCCTGTTGTGAACTGCGCATGTGAGGGATCTAGGGTGTGTGCTCCTTCTGAGAATTTAATCCCTGATGATCTGTCACTGTTTCCTGTCACCCCTAGATGGGACGGCCTAGTTGCAGGAAAACAAGTTCAGGGCTCCCACTGATTCTACATTATGATGAGTTGTATAATTATTTCATCATATATTGCAATGTAATAATATTAAAAATGAAGTGCACAGCAAATGTAATGCACTTGAATCATTCTGAAAGCATACCTCCCCCGACCCTAGTCCATGGAAAACCTGTCTTCCACAAAACCAGTCCCTGGTGCTAAAAAGGTTGGGGACCACTGAAAGAGAGGAGAAGAGAATACTTCCAAATTCATTCTAAAAGGCTTGTATCACCCAGATACCAAAACCAAACAAAGAAACATCGAAAAAGAAAACTACAGGCAAATATCCCTGATGTACACTGAGGCAAAAATCCTCAACAAAATACTACCAAACCATATTCAACAACACATTAAAAAGTTCATTGATCATGACCAAGTGGGATATACCTCAGAGATGCAAGATGGCTCAATGTATGCAAGTCTATCAATGTAATATATCATATCAATGAAATGAAGTACAAAAACAATATAATCATTTTAACTGATGCTGAAAAAGCATTTGACAAAATTCAACATCCTTTTGTGACAGAAGCCCTCAAAAAACTGGGCAATAAAATTCAATATAATAAAAGGCATACATGACAGACCCATAGCTAGTAAAGTACAGGATAGGGAAAAACTGAAAGCCTTTCCTATAAGATCTGGAACAGAACAAGGAAGCCTACTTTCAACACTGTTATTCAATATAGTACTGGAAGTCCTAGCTAGAGCAGTCAGACAAGAGATAAAAATAAAGGGCCATTCAAATTGGAAAGGAAAAGTCAAATTATCCTGATTTGCAGATAATATAATCTTATATTTGGAAACATCTAGACTCCCACAGAAACCTGTTTTACTGATAAACAAATTCAGTAAAGTTGCAGGACACAAATCAACATACAAAAATCAGTAGCTTTCTATATGGCAATAGTGAACTGTCTGAAAAAGTAATTAAAAGTAATCCCATTTATAGTAACTATAAATGAAATTAAATACCTAGGAATTAGTCAAAGAAAGATTTCTACAATAAAAACCATAAAATATTGATGAAAGAAAGAGGATACAAAAAAATGGAAAGATATTCCATGTTCATGGACTAGAAGAATAAATGCTGTTAAAATGTCCACAGTACCCAAGGCAATCTACAGGTTCAATATAATCCTATCAAAATACCAATGACATTCTTCACAGAAATAGAAAATTATATAGAGCCACAATAGACCCAGAATAGTCAAAGCTATCGTGAGCAAAAAGAATACAACTGAATCACATTATCTGACTTCAAATTATACTACAGAGCTATAGTCAACAAAATACCATGCTACTGGCAAAAAAATAGATACAGAGACCAGTGGAACAGAGAACCCAGAAACAAATCCATACACCTAGAGTTAACTGATTTTCCACAAAGGTGCCAACAAACATTGGGAAACAGACAGTTTCTTCAATAAACAGTGCTGGGAAAACTGGAAAGCCGTATGCAGAAGAATGAAACTAGACCCCTCTCTCTCAACATATACAAAAATCAAATCAAAGTGGATTAAAAATTCAAATCCAAACCTCAATCTATAAAACTACTACAAGAGAACATTGGGGAAAATCTCCAGGACATTGTTCTGGGCAAGAATTTCTTGAGCAGCAACCCGCAAGCACAGGCAACCAAAGCAAAAATGGACAAATGAGAACATATCAAGTAAAAGGTTTCTTCAAGGAGAGAGATCCAAGATGGCCGATTAACAACAGCTCAGGATTGTAGCTCCCAGTGAAAGCGCAGAGAGCGAGTGGACGCCGCACTTTCAGACGAATTTTTGTTGCCCACAGACTGGGAGATTCCCGGCGGAGGAGCCACA
>CAUYLG010050549.1:0-26288 GCA_963573385.1 Cacajao melanocephalus
ACAAACATGAAAAAACGCTGATCATCACTGGTCATTAGAGAAATGCAAATCAAAACCACATTGAGATACCATCTCATGCCAGTTAGAATGGTGATCATTAAAAAATCTGGAGACAACAGATGCTGGAGAGGATGTGGAGAAATAGGAACACATTTACAGTGTTAGTGGGAGTGTAAATTAGTTCAACCACTGTGGAAGACAGTGTGGTGATTCCTTAAGGACCTAGAAATAGAAATTCCATTTGACCCAGCAATCCCATTACTGGGTATATATCCAAAGAATTATAAATCCTTCTATTATAAAGACATATGAACACATATGTTCATAGTGGCACTGTTTATAATAGCAAAGACCTGGAACTAATCCAAATGCCCATCTCTGATAGACTGGACAAGGAAAATGTGTCATATATCCACCATGGAATACTATGCAGCCATAAAAACCATGAGTTTGTGTCCTTTATAGGGACATGGATGAATCTGGAAACCATCATTCTAGGCAAACTGATACAAGAACAGAAAATCAAACACTGCATGTTCTCACTCATAGGTGGGAGTTGAACAATGAGAACACATGGACACAGGGAGGGAAGCATCACACACTGGGGTCTGTTGGCGGGGGACTAGGGGAGGGATAGTGGCAGGGTAGGGAGGTTGCAGAGGGACAACATGGGGAGAAATGCCAGATATAGGTGACGGGGGAATGGAGGCAGCAAACCACCTTGCCATGTATGTACCTATGCAACAGTCCTGCATGATCTGCACATGTACCCCAGAACCTAAAGTATAATAAAAAAAAATATACAGAAAAATCTAACACTCAATCAATCAATTCAGAACTAGCAAGTCAAAATTAAGATTGAGCCAATGTGTGGAGAATTGTGATTTCCTCCACCAACCATCTCCCATATTTTTTCAAATTAGAGACCCAAATCTTGCAGAATGAAATATGTTAGATTGTAGCCATCTGTCAATAGATTTGTTGTTTCTTTTTATGTGATCTCATGCCGGTAATGCCTTTCATATCTGCCTCTTTCATTGGAAAAACTAATCGACTTAGCCAATAAAATACAAACAGAAGTGATCATTGTCATTTCTAAGTAAAAGTTTTAAAATACATTACGATAACGGTTCTTTTTTCCTGGCTACAAAAAGTAGCACGTTCCCAAAATGGGTTGTTTTCTTAATTTGCTTCCCATGAGGAAAACGGGAAAAGCAGCACCACAGACAACACGTAATGTGAAAACAATAAAATAATATTGATCTATGTATATCACTTAGATTTTAGATTTGTACATTAGTGAAGCATAACTGAGCGAAGTTTGATGGATTCAGCAAGAATTTCAGATATATTTGGAGAAGAATATTCAATAATACCTTGAATAACATTGTTGGGTATATTTCTTTTAGGATCTCTTGATATGCTACTGAAATGTATACTGAGAAAAGTAAAACCCAAAATTTTCTGGAATTACTGTACCCTAGCTCTACATTATTATTTTCCAGAATTTTAAAATGTCATTGCAGCCCTACAATTAAAATTGGGGCTTATTGGATTCAAGTGACTAACAGTATTTTGATCTCAAACTCATGGATATCCCACAAAAACTCAATGCCAATTTATTTTTTATTATTTACTCAATTACTCAATTTTTGAGTGTAAACTTAAAATATCTTTTGTCAGAAACTATCAGAATCCCTTCTCTTGCTCTCTGCCTCAGTCCATACCCTGAAGTAGAGACAATTAGGAAGATAATCCATTGAGAAAGTGACTGAGAGCTTATGTGAAGAGTAAAAAGTGATTTTTCAAGTGAGATAGAGCTGGAACATCTTCTAAACAGGGGAAGTAGTACTGGCAAAGAAAGTGTAAAACAAGGTAACTGCCAAAACATGAAAGACTGCCAGTACTCCCAGAACTGGGAAAGAGAATGATTTTACAAAATGAAAGGACAAGCATGGGTCATCATCAAGACTATGGCTACATGCTAAGAGCCATCAGCTTGATTGAATATATATTACCAACATACTTAGACTTCCCTTTTTTAGTTGTCATTTGGTTTGTATATTCAGAATGGGTCGGCGGGAGGCAAGAAAATAGATGATTAAGCACATTGATGTTCCTAAACATTTCCAGTTCCAATTCCTACACAATCGGAGTCGCATGCCTGAGAAATGATGTAGGGTGAAGAGAAGTGGATAGAGATATAAAGAGATGTTAAAGATGAAAATCGGAGAGACATGGCAGTAGATTGGCTAAGAAGAGTAGGACAAAAAATGTAAAAACTAAAACTCAGTTTCCTGGATTAAAAATTTGAGGATGGACGTCCTCTCATGTACATGCATACATATGTGCATACACACACACACACACACACACACGTCTGTTTCTTCTAGACATTTCCATTTTATTATCTTGAGTTCAACTGTATATTTTTCACATTTTATTAATTGCTCTTACATTCTTCTGAGTTTATAGTGTCACACAAACCCACAGGTTGAAATCAGTTATTTTCCACCTTTCATTTTTTCCTCAATTTTAAACATTTTAATGAATATCCATACATAGCAGAAATCCTAAGGATACAGCCTGATACATTTTCACAAAGAAAACATATCCATATAGCCAGTAACTTGATTAAGAAATACAACATAAGCTGAAAGCCAAATACGCCTTGAGCCTTTTCTCATTCATAACCAGCTACCTCAAAGGTAACCTCTATTCTGACTTCTACTAGCCTTAAAAAGGTTTTTGTTTTCAAAATTTATATATGTTGAAAACAAATGTAGTGTGCTGGGTTTTAATTTTTTTCATTTTATTTGTTTTTCATTATTTGTAGACTTTAAATTTAATGTAAGTCAAGTAATTCAGCCCTATAGCGTTTTGGTTCATGCTGTTGTAGGTAGGAGGCTCATTATTTCGTCGAAAATAGTAACTGAAAAAAAGCAGAGTGAGAGTAGAATATAAAGAGAATTAAAGACATAGGCTAAATACAAAATTATACATATGAGAAATGTAAAATTCAAGCTAGATTATATCTCTTTTTATAATATTTACACAATAAAGTTCTAATTTGTAGTTAGCAAGATTGTTATTAAAAATGATATCACATTTATTTTAAAACATTAATACACATAATTTATTATAATATCAAAGAATAATTTTAATATTTATTGCTTTTCCAGTAGCTCTTCTAAGATCTTTAATGAGTAATTTGGGTTAGGATGTCAGCCTGACAGAATGGTTGCAGATTCCCCTCACACTCATAAAACATGAATGTAAATTTCCTTTAAACAAAAGGCTTGATACAAGACCAATTAAGGTACTTTCCCTAGGAGTTCAGTAAATCCATTTAGGTAGATTTATACATTCTATTTGTGAAAGTTAGAGGAGTGTTTCTAAACTACTGTAGCTACTTTGTATTCCCTGAACATTTATAATCAAACCTTGAAACTCATTTCTAATATCCATTATGCTAATTAATAAGACACTTTTTAACCAATATCAAATATTTTGATCTAATATGCTAATGAGAAGTGTTGATTGAATAAAATACACTTAAAATAAGATTATTTAACATCTCAATGTACATTATGCTCTCTCTTATAAAGCTCTCCATAATGACTACCTTCAAATGGTGCTTGTTTGATAGAATTTGTTATACCACCACAGAGTTAAAGTAACTGATATATATAATAAGCCTTTCAAATCAAAAGTTTATACCAATGTTTATGAAGTGTATTGCCACTAAAAGAAATCGGAATTATTAATAAAGGGACTAAAACCCATATTCATGGTTGTGTTATTAAAATGCAAAGTATTATTTTAATGCCATGATCCAATTTATATAAAGAAAAATTTACTGGAATTTTAGCAAGCCTAAAGCTCTAATACATCTTAGAAAACATTACATTTAAACTATTTTTAAACACTAAAATTATTCCTTAGCTGTCATACCCAGCAGTAGAATTTCATAGAGCCAATACATATTAGAAAACTGAGGTTTGATTATAACTTTTAAACTGCAAGAAGTTCATCATTTGCAAATAGGAAATGGATGAATATATTGTGAGAATATAACATTTCAGATTCTGAGTGTATGTTGATTTTGAAATGTAGTTTTTGGCAATTTTATCAAAGCCTATCCCAACTTTAAAACAATATTTTGAGAAACTATTATTCTAAAAGAATAATGGCAATATCTAAAATGGCCATATATTCTGTAGTGGTACTACTCAGAAATTTCAAAAAATAAAATTGCTGTGTCTCCATCATTTCTCCTTCTTTGACTTTTCTATCTGAATTCTTGTTGTAAGCAGTGAATCTTAAATGTGACTGGCTCACCGGCTTGAGGATAAGATTAGGTGTAAGTCACACCTTACGAGATAAGGGTATTTGTAATTGTTCCTTTAAAAATATAGAAAATAAAAAGGATAATAATTTAAACTAAATAAAAAAGATATGATTGATGTTAAGAATAAGTAGTGTCTGCCTTGGGCATTGCTGTGATATGGATAGAGAACTTTTAGTCCCTTTGTGTGTAAAGTCACCCTGATTCTGCCTCTTTACTAATTTTAAATCTTCTTCCAGGGAACCTTAACCCTCTCATAGCTTATGCCATAAACTTGACCATCACATCAAATATGGACTTTTCTACTTCATCGCTACCGTGACTATTTTTACAGCCTTCTACTTTTACCTTTGATCTTCAGTGCCCTGCTCTATGCTTAGTGGGCTGTTTGCTCTCCTACAAGCACTTTGAGCTCTCTAACTCTTCACTGCTCTTGTACATACTCTTGTGGCTGCTTGAAAGGACTAATATCTCCACTCTTCACTTGATTGAATCCCTCTTATCTTCCACGTGTCCAGCATAAATATCACCTTCCCAGTTAGACAATCAGTGAATAATGTATTGCAGTGAGTTCTCTCACTGCCAGAATCTGAAGGTCTCTTAACCTTATTTTCTGAAATTACATACTGTTTCTATCATTGTGAATATTATATGTGTCTATTACAAATTATACTTTTACACTTAAATGGTAAATATGAAACCTGCGATATGGAATGCAAATAATACCTTAAAATATTGAATGTGGTTATTTTTAATTTCTTATTCATTCTAGAAAATTTTATATTACTCCTTTATATGTATGTCAAAATTATATATAAAAGTTGAACATTTTCATAGGAAAAAATTAATTGCCAAAAAATGCACAATCTGGAACAAGTAACTGGATGTGAGCCTGCCCCACACAGGTGGATAAATCTTCATTAATCATATTCAATGCATTTCAGCAGCATTATCTCCACCCGGTCCTCATTTCTATTTCCCATTACTAAAAACCTTATGTCCTCTATATTTCCTGAATAAAATGTCATCACTCAGTGTTTGTTCAAATATTATATGCCCTTTGCTCCCAATAACGTCACCATTTCTGTGTACAGATTATCATTTTCCTTAAATGTCACTTCTTTTTATATTCTTCCAACTCAGAAGAGTTTTTTTCTTCCCGGAATTCCATGTCATTTACCTATCATTTTAACCTTAATCTCAGTTGGAGAACTTAACATGATACCATGAAAAAAAGTCTAAAAATTATCCTTACTGACTATTCTATAAGTACACATATTGATTCATATTTTCTAGCTTTAATCTTTAAATTTATCCATAATCCCTTCATTTATCTAAATGTTATCAGTTCCATAGTCATGCTGTATTATAACTCTCAACAGATCTACCCACCACAATTTATGATGGTTTCTCTTTTTTCTCTCATCTTAGCCTTCTCAAAATATCTCACAAAAGATGCCACCATAAACATCTAAAATGCCAATGTGACAATGCTGTCCATTGAAACAACACACTTGAGGGCTTCCTGTTGTCTTCAAAAAAGATCTGAGCTTTTTGATCTAGAAGATGGAGCCTTTGAAATACGGTTCAAGCAGGAATTTCCTTCTCTTATTCCTTCATTCCATTTTTCCACATTCATACTCCAATAACTTCAAGCTTATTGACATTCTCTACAAGAGCTTTCCTCATTGTTGTTTCTTCAGTCTGGGAGCCCTTCACCAATATTATCCCTTCTTTAATTATCTTACTGTGTGACATTTCAGGGAATCTGTGCTGTCTTAACCTCATTCACCATAAGATTTCCTCATAGCTGGTTCATCATACACTCCAGTAGCACCTTGTTATTATACACATGTTTACTGTGTGTGCATTTTTAACATTCTACATGAATTGCATGCAGTCTCACACTTGTCTTTCTGCAGTTTTAAGACCTTGAGCAAGATCTCTCATCTTCAATTCCTTCCTCTGAGATATAAGTATCATAAATGTACCTAAATTAAAGGAATATTACAAAGATTTAACAAACCATTTATGACATAAGGAATGCATTCACTAAATGACCCATGCTTATTTTGTTGTGATTATTTGTGTCATAAGTATCTGTTTCTCTCTCTCTGTCTCTCTCCCTCTCTCTCTCTTCTCTCTCTCTCTCTCTCTCTCTCTCTCTCTTTCTCTGTCTCTCTCTCTCTTAACTACCAGCCCTTTGAAGGAAGATTCATAGTCTTTTATTTTGGGGTCAGCACAGCATGGAATACTAACAAACAAATATATGTATTCGAAACTTTGTTGAGTTAAAAATGAAATGATAAACAAATATATTATTCTGAAAGTATGCAGCCTTTCCTGTTACTATAGTAGATTTTATTTATGCTTGCTCTTGAGTGTTTTGCATGTATTAAATCAACTAATACATGTTAAAAAGCATGTAATAGGCTGGGCGTGGTGGCTCAGGCCTGTAATCTCAACACTTTTGGAGAGTGAGGCGGGCAGATCACCTGAGGTCAGGAGTTTGAGACCAGCCTGGCCAATATGGTGAAACCCCATCTCTACTAAAAATAAAAATAAAAATAAATTAACTGGGCATGATGGTCAGTGCCTGAAATCCCAGCTACTCAGGAGGCTGAGGCCGGAGAATTGTTTGAACCCAAGAAGCAGTGGTTGCAGTTATCCAAGGTCATACCATTGCCCTCCAGCCTGGGTAACAGGGCAAGATTCCCTTTCAAAAAAAAAAAAAAAAGGCACGTAATTTTGTCTAAAGACTGGATATTATACTTGCATTTTAACAGTGGTCGCTGTAGACAAACAAATGGCAGACAGTGAAAGCTGAAAAGTGATCTTACCTACAGGTTTGGGGCTTACATCTAGTCTCCTGCAGGTTTTATTCATGCTCTTGTGATGTCAGCTCTGTGTTCCAAAATAAATTTATTTTTTCAAACTTTGAAGTACTTAAGGATAATATTAAGGTGATGATGAGGAGAAGTAGTCAATTCTTAGCGATCACACTGCATTTGTTATTTACTCATGAAATGGATGCTATGCCATTTGTATATGATTTGCTGAGATCCACAAATGGAAAAGCAGCGGTGACTGTTTGACAAATTAGGCAATCTAGAGTATTTTTTAAATCAATGTGTATAGTCTAATAATCTTACACTTGTTATGGCTTAGAATTTTTCAGCATGTATTTATCCATGTGAATGAGAGAATTGGCTATAGAGGAAAAGAAATGATGAGGCAAAGGTAACCATGAAACAACAATATTTTATAAATTATAAAGCAGTGAAACAAAATGTTTTGAGAAAATAAAATTCATCAAGATGGATCATTAGGTTTACTTAGAAAGTTCTTCATTTCAACTATTAATACATTAAACATAATATGGTCAACTAAAATTAAACTTATTTGTTTGCTAAATGCTTCTAAAATCAATATGAAAGATATTTCTTTGCAGAATCTTTTAAAGACCTATCTTGTTCTGTTAACTGATATTACATATTGTACCATCCAACAAGTTTAAATTTATGCATCTGGACGTAGTGGCTCATGCTTGTAATCCTAGCACTTTGGGAGGTGGAGGCGGGTGGATCACCTAAGGTCAGGAGTTCAAGACCAGCCTGGCCAATCAAAACCCCATCTCTACTAAAAATACAAAAATTAGCTGGGCATGGTGGTGCCCACAGCACCTCAGCTACCAGAAGGCCACCTACACCGTTCACCATACAAATTCTGTAAAACCAAACAAATTTTATAGCCCAAGTTCACTTATAATTGGAGCATTAATTTTAGTGAGAAAACAATATGTCTTTGTGTTTCACACAGAAAGCTGTTGTCCAGTTGTTTTTACTTCCCTAATAAATATGCCGGAAAGGAGGAAGGATTAGTCAGTCTCAGGTATTTGGGAATTTTTTATAACATTTAAGAATCAAAGAATCTCAATCTCAATCACTCAGAGTGAAAACAAGTAAAGAAATTGGTGATTGAAAGAGTGTGATAAGAATAGCTGATCAGAAAAGGATACCTGAGGGGATGTTTTAATTACTTATTTTTAAGTGATTTGTTTTATCCACAAGACCAGGGTGTACTCATAGAAATCTATCTATGGTGAAGAGGAAGAAAAATAACAGTGGTGTGCAGATGAAGAAACAAGTTAGATGAAATATATCAATGTTTATTCATATGGATATGTAATTGTATGAGAGCCTTGCCATAATTTCAGATAAAGAATCCTGAGTGTCAATTACTATTATTTACCAAAAATGATAGGGAGAGATCAGAATTGAGTAGTTTGAAAAGAAAAAAAGACAGAGAAAAGAGCATCCTTTGGGGTGCAATTTAGAGAAAATATTTTCTGTTTTTCTTACCACGTTCATGGTTGTATAATTGGAGGCAGAAAACATGTTAATGGAAGTAACACTGAAGAGCAAGAAGGAGGTCTAGGCTAACTTCAAATACAAGGCTTGTGAGAACCACACAACAAACTATAAAGCAAAAAGTAAAACTTTTCACTTGAATATTTGCAGTGGTAATATTATTCTCCGGGTAAAAATGTTTTTTTCAGTTGAGATCAGTGGCCAGATACAGTTTTGGAAACATTTTCCTTGTTTTCAAGCTGAATTCCCATAAGGCAGAATGGGAACTTAGAGAAAAGTGTGATGAGGATTGGAGGAGTTAAAGAGAATGACTGAAGAGAGAGAGCAACCGGATGTATGTGGCTGTTGTAACCTCTAGAAGAGCAGGATGTTAAGTCAGGTGGTGGAACCATGAAGACATCAGAGAGATGCTTGGCAGTGAAGGGTGATTTTAGTATGTGGATGTACTGCACCATTGATTTTTTTTTTTTTAAGACTCAGTCTTGCTCTTGTCTGCCAGGCTGGAGTGCAATGGTGTGATCTTGGCTCATTGCAACCTCCGCCTCCTGGGTTCAGGCAATTCTCCTGCCTCAGCCACCTGATTAGCTGGGATTACAGGTGCCTGCCACCACACCTGGCTAGTTTTTATATTTTTAATAGAGACGGGCTTTCACCATGTTGGCCAGGCTGGTCTGGAACTCCTGACCTCAGGTGATCTGCCCACCTCGGCCTCCTAAAGTTCTGAGATAACAGGCGTGAGCTACTGTACCCTGTCTGGCACCACTGATTTTTAAGGGGCGATGTGACCTAGACTAACAGGAAAGTACTTTAGTGGTCTTCAGTCATTTGGAAAGCAGGACACTTTTTTGTTGTTATTCTATTCTCAGTTCCATTTGTTGGTTCTGCGGATTTACATTGTCCTGAACTTCTACAATTTATTTATTGTGTGACTTTGGGATATTAAGTACAAAGCAAGTATTTGGGAACATGAAAATTCAGTTTTCCAACAGACTTTTAGGCAAATGAGGAATAAAAGCTAGTGAATAGGTTTCTGTATTATATACTTATATAAAAACTTGTGAAGTATTAACTTATGCATGTTTTTCTTTTCTCCTTTTGTTCATTTATACCACAAATAAAGAATCACGTATGAATGAAAAAAAAAGCAATTAAATTCTGGCTCTTGATTTCACGAGCAGGTACAAGGTTATGAGAAATAGTTATGGTGTAAAATTATAGGTTTCAGAAGATTAGATTTTATGGTCCAAAGTACTCAAAGTACTATATGAAGGTATCTTATGTGTGGGAACATGAAAGAAAGGAAAACACAAGAGTAAGAGGCTAGTAAAATACTCCGAGGAAAATCCCTCAGTTTGAGTACCAGAGAGCTACGTTGCTGAAAGAGAGGACAATTCTATGTCAAAGATATTAGAGGAGTTCCATATTTCTCCTACATCACCAATGTTGTCAGGCATTCCATAGACTCATGATAAGACAATCTGTTGTTGTTGTTGCTTTATCACAATAATGTAAACTCCTAGAAAACAAAAATTATTTCTTGAATCATTACATCAACTATGTCTAGATCAATCATTGCTAAACAATTTCCAGATATATGAATGTCAGTATAGAGTTATAAATTCAATGTCTACACATTTCATAGAATTCTTTTATTTGAGAGAAGAAAAAGAATCTTAATTTTAGTCTTTGTGATGAATTATAGTAGTGTACGTTTTAAAAACTGAAATATTTTAGGCAAAAACATATCATATTTGCTTTATTTTCTTATGTGACAACATTTTTATTAAGTTAAATGCAGAGTGCAATGTAATAAAAATCTCTATTTCTCCCAGTCCCATAGGTTCAGAGATGTGTTGCCATCTGTAACATCAACAGTATGAATAGTGTCAGTAATTAGAAAATGAATTACATAACTAATTATGTGCAGCTCATTGCAACGTGAGCATATCTAAGGCCTAGTATATTAGTGAAATAGTGGTGGATAAGAAAACTGAGATTACTAAATAAATTAATCATAATTAAATATAAAAATAACAAATTAAAAGAAGCCAATAAACATTTAGGAAAGGAGAAAAGAAATTCTTTAATTCAAATGTTTGCGTTTGTCCTTCTCCTATAGTTTTCTTTAGCTTATTCGAAACTAAAATTAAGACAGTTCTCAAATACAACACCGTATTACATCTATATAACAAGGAAACTACAGGATGTGGAGTACCATTTACCAGAACCCTTTTATGCTTACAAATGATTTCTTATTAAGGTTTCATTTCTGCTCACCAGTGTAGTATAATAATATGTCTATAATCATTACAAGAAAAAAACGTCAAGCATTGTAATCAATCAAACTTAATTAAAAACAATTCATTAAGGATTTATTATCTGCTTAAATATCTTTCCCTTTCCCCCGAGTTTTAGGTGTGTTAGGGTTTGCTATTATATGAAATCACTGTTTCATGCTACACCATACTTGTAACAACAATTGTTCAAAGTGTATTTCTTCCAACGATTCTGTCACTGTTATAATGGACAGACATCGACATTTTAGTATAATGCAAGAGATGTATTACAAATTAACTACTTGTTTTTGTATGACTAGTGATTATATGGAAGTTATGAGAGTAATCCAAGTGCTAAATGCAATACAAAACCAACTTCCAAGTAGTTTATAATCTAAAATAAATGATTATGCCAACAAAACAGAATATGGATTGCATGCTAGGGATAAAGACCAGTGTTCTCGTAAAGGTTGAAGAATGATAACTTGACAGCACAGACAAAGTTAGCTATTCTCAGAAGACATGTTCTTAGAAGTTAAAATGGAAATTTTAGTGAATTCAAAAAGCAAAATCTGGCCAGGCGTGGTGGCTTATGCCTGTAATTCCAGCTCTTTGGGAGGCCGAGGCAGGCGGATCATGAGGTCAGGAGTTCAAGACCAGTTTGGCCAACGTGGTGAAACCCTGTCTCTACTAAAAATATGACAATTAGCTGGGCATGGTGGCACACGCCTGTAATCCCAGCTACTCTGGAGGCTGAAGCAAGAGAATCGCTTAAACCCGTGAGACAGAGGTTGCAGTGGGCTGAGATGGTGCCACTGTATTCCAGCCTGGGTGACAGAGCAAGACTCCATCTCTGGGGTGAGAAAAAAAACAGAATTTGAAAAAGCAAAATGTACAAAAGTGTTCCAAGATAAAAGTATAACAAATGAAGGATCAACCATGTCTTCTACAATTTAACTCTGGGTTAACATGTAAACATTGGATAAATGGGAGTTGATGTTATTGAAAAATCTTGAAGTCCATATCAGATTCAAGAGTGTAATGAATAGCAAGCTAAATGGTATGTACTTGTTTCTTTCACCTTTTGGAAACCAAAGCTTGTTTTGTCTTTTTTATTGAAATGAGGCTTTGGGAGATAAATACCTGAAATATTGATCAGAGCAATACACTTGCTTGATAAATGGCAACGAAGTATTATTTACCTGTTTTATCTATGAACCATTTATTTTTATAAAAGTGACATTTTTCTCTATTTTTGTATTATTTCTATCTTCTCTCATGTGATCATTGAGTACAAAAGATATGAAATTAATTTGACATGTCTACTAAAAAAATGACGAGCAACCAGTGTTAAATTTCTGAAGTTTAAATATTAATACCTAGTTAAATTTCACGTTTTGCTTTTAGACAACACAATTTAAAAAAGGCTAATACATAACTTTAATTATGCTTCAATAATATTATGGTAGCATATTTACATAATAATTTTTAAATAATGTATTTTCCTCACACATATGACTAATTGTATGCTTTTAGTTTATTCCATTGAATTCTTCCCGAACTATTTTTTTCAAATTACTTTCTTTTCTTTTACTCCCTTTTGACTTTATTTTTTACATTTTGGAGATATCTGAGTAAGAGATTGAAATTAAATGAGCAAATTGTCAGCAAAGCCAAAATTGGCATTCATGTTGTTGGGCTGCTGCCTTGTACAAAAATTATTGAAGCTGCTGATTCCAAAGATTCTTGTGTGAGTTTTTGTGTGAGTTTATGACTGGCGATAAAACTACTTAATGTGTGTTTTAAATATGACTTTTAATTCCTTGTGCGGTGTAGCATAAAATGCTGAACTCTGAAATAAACAATACAGTTTTCACCCAAGAACAAGTTCCAACCTAAGGTGCTCGAACCTATTGCATCATGATGTTACAAGAGCAAATGTACATTCATATGGCACACTTGTTAACAGAAGTAGGCTAATTCCCATAGAGCAGAGACTATGTATGTTTTCAGAATAACCTTATGAGGAAATAGCTTTTTGTCAGAATGTTATAAGCATTGATAAAATATTATTCTTCATTTAAGAAAAACATATTATTGTTGAAAATATTCATTTTGTTTCTTGTCTCAGAAGAGGATACGCAAGTCTAAATGTAATTGTTGTTCAGGAAATAGATTGTAGATGAATTGAAATTCAAGTTACAGGGTAACATCTATTTATTTTTCATGTGTGTTGGTCAAGGGAGGTTGGTCAAAGATTTTACTCATATCCTATTAAAGGCCAATAGAGAGATGATATAGACAATTAAACTCATTTTCTGGTTATTAATTGTTTGCATCACTATTTTGTATATATAAACAGATTTCACAATAATAGTTTGTTCTGTAAATTTGAAACCAAGTGCAGTGAATATCTCAATATCATTTAACAAGAAAAGCCTTCAGGGATCATAAGTGGAAATTATGCTAACAGGCCTCTTAATATTTCATAGGAATGAAGCAAACGTGCATTTTTGCATTGTAGTATTTTTAACTTATGCTCAGTAGGAAATCTTAAACTTCCTGAGTAAAATTAACTAATTGTTTTACTATATATCCCTTGTTTATTTTTGAATAGTAAATATTTTACTTATATAGATAGAATAATAGAGCAATTTTTCCAACGCTAACAATAAAAAGAAAATCCCTAAACATATTTATGAAATTGAATCGTTTTTGTAGAATAAATTCCACATTTGTGTAGGAATAATTCAGTAATAATCTTTGTATTTCAATCTTGTTTCACCTGGATTATTATAGTAGATTCTTAATTTGTCTCCCTGCCTTTATCTTTTCTCTTACTGTCTATTCTCTATCAGCAGTTGAATAGTTCCTTTTTAAATGCAAACATATTCATGCCTGTTCCTTGGCTAACACCATATAATGGTTTCTCACCATTCTCAGGACTAAGGACCTTACTCTGCTCCCAATATCCAATATGTTCTGGCCACTGGTCCTTTCTCTGGCCTCATCATCTGTTAAGTTTCGCCACCAGCTCACTCTGTCCCATACATCCTGGCCTCTTGTTGTTTTCTTTGTCATGCCACACATGCACAGTTTGAGAAAATTCTAGCTGGGATATTTTTAGTTTCACAACAATATTTTTATTGCAAGTTTGTTGCTTACAGTCTATTTCTTTATTACCATTAGAATGTAAGGGTCATGAAACCAGTGATTTTGGTTTGTTTTATTTTATATTTTTATTGTGTTATATTGTTTTGCTTTGATTTCACTGCACTATTCTCAAAACTTACAACAATTCTTGGCAAAGAGTAGGAGTTCAATAAAAACAAATTGAATAAATAAATGCATATCAACATGTGACTATACCAAGTAATAGGTTTATGAGTGGTCAGCATTTTCCCTCTATTCTTTCTTTTATGTCTTTTAAAAATTACAACATTAAAATGTATCAAGACCGAATTAGTGTAAAGTTGTAAGAAAGTTAGAGAAAAGAGACATTTAGGAAATAATTCAGAAAATAATTTTAAGATTTTACCACATTGCAATATTGAAAATTATTAGTTACTAATAAATATTTCTCAGATGCATATAGGAATGAATAGAATAGATTCTGAAAATTATTATCAAGTATTTATTAGGTGAAAAACTGGATGTATTATGTACGTATAGATGGCTGGCTGGCTGGATGGATGGATAAATGATATGTTTTGTTTTCCTCTTTCATCTCGTTGGTGAAGGAGAAGTTCCTGACCTATGTTATGGGATGGCTGAACCCGCAATATCTGACACTGGTCAGTTGAGATTGACAGCTTGTTGCTGGTCACAGCCAGAGGTAAGAGGATACTACCACACTCACACTTACAGACAGAGGTAAAAGGACACTCACAGCCAGTGCTAAGAGGACACTGGTACTTGGGAGCTGCACTGGAGACCACAGTAAACAAGCAGGGTATGCAGGAAGCAGGCACTGTAGTAACAAGAGGAAGGATGTCATTGACTTGAATAATTCTAGGGCTGTCAGAGAACTGAAGTTCACTGGTAAGGAATAAGTAGTCAGTGCGTTTGGACTCTGTGATAAATGGTTATTTGGGTAGGGAACCTTACCCACTAGGGCAAAGCAGGTGAAAAACTTGCAATTAGACCATTTGAGGCTCTCTCAATTTTACTTGATGTCAAAGCAGGACATAATATTAAGTTTTAATGTCAGTGTTGTACATATAGAGGCAAAGTGAAGACTGACTTTATTTTCTGAAATGGAAGATGGGGAGAGCATCTATTCTAAGTACTTAAACAGAGAAAGGAGGAGCTGAGCTGGAAGATGATATGCTGGTTGCCAAGCTGTTGACATGATGAAGGTGGTGAGTTTGGGCCTCATTCACACTCGAAATAAAGGTTTAGTAGTCTACAATTAGGGTGTGTAATTCTAATATAAGAAATGAATTTTAGTAGAATAAATGTAGGGTTCATGATAAGCATGTTTAAATGTATATTTTTGGAGCATTAAGTCTAGAATTCAAATTACATATTAGTGAATTTATTAAGGAGCACTAACTGTGCTGTATAGTTTATTTCACACACACAGAAAAAGCTGGGGGCTTTTATTTTCATTATTTTATGGATAAATCATTGCTAAGCAAGCCATCTAAATAATGCAGCCAGGATTCTGACAAAATTCTGTCATAGACCAATTTCAGTAACCTTTTTACCAAACCTTAGTTCCCATTAGAGGTACACTTTAAATATTTGCAGTATTTAGCCAGGAGAAATGATCAATAATTTGTTAAGTGCAAAGTAAGTCTCTCCAATTATCAGGATAGTGAAGGGATATAATATTACGAAGAAATACTCAACTGTATTTTTATTATTTTTAATTATAAAGGCTAAAAACTATGGTTGAAATAGATATGGGAGTGGGCTGGGAAGGCAAATGAAGCAATATATGTCAGACACTCTGCTAGAAATTATAATTTATCATTTGTTAAAGTATACACCCTAAAATTTTAAACACTCATGTAATTATAAAATCTACTGAGAGGGGAAACCCCCACCCCACTGCCCTACTTGCAGGCCTCCACCTCCTCCCTCTGGATGAGAAGGAGGGTAAAGAGAAATAAAATACAAAAGAACTGGAATCCATGGTCAAGCGGCTTGCTGACGCCACTGACCAGGCCATAATGAGACCCAAGGACTGGGAAAATAACTCCCTTTTAGGTTCCCAGCATCTCTGCTATCTATAAACCTTGAAGTGTTGCAAAGAATGTCATCCCTACCCACCAGAGCCTGGCACTGGGTTAAGTCCTCCATATGACCTGACCCAGACCTCCTCCTGGAAATACCTCTGCCAACTAATTATTTACTGTTCTTGTCTTGTCTCTGTAAGCCCCCTCCACTGCCTATTCCCAAGAGCGCTGCATATGAATTAGCAAATCAATGAAAGTCAAAGACTGTGAGGTCAGCTGCCTGGCCAATGGGCAATAACACAGTTTCACCTCTGCTCCCCTTTTAGAGTTGTAAGCCCTTGAAAAGGAAAAAAAAAAAAAAAGCAGCTTCTAGGGGAGCTCCATGAATGAAGCTGTAGCTCCCAGGCAGCTCCTGGCCAAATAAAAAGCCACTTCCTTCCTCAGTTCAGTGTTTGAGAGGTTTGTTTCCCGCTGCTCCTGCTTTGCAACAAGTGTTACAGCTCTTCTTCCCTGATTAATTAATGAGGAAAGTAAAAGTAGATTAAAATCTGTTCAAAGGGCATTTGAAAAGCTAGGTATCTGTAAGTAATTTAATGAAGGAATGTTAAGCTAAGATTGGAGGTTAAGCTAAGATACAAAAGTTAAACTGAGATTGGAATGTAAAGTAAGATACAAAATTGGTTAATATCTTACTGAGCAATAAAGGTAACATTAACACTTGTCTTTTCTTCAAGACAAGTAAGCAACTGCCCAGTCAGTAGAAAGCCAATTAAAAATGTAGGCTCCTAAAATCTGCTGTAAAAACACTCAGGAGTTTTTGCCAGTTTACAGGTTTAGTATATTTTTCCAGACACTTCTAATCTTTAAAAAATGTGAAATTAATATGTTTGAATATATTCCTCTTCAATTTACAGATAGAAATAAAGCACAGATATGGTTAATTTGGCAAACATATAGAATGAATAAGATAAAAATATTTAATGCTAATCAACGTTAATTCCCTCTGCTTTTAAATCTTTTTTCAGTGATAACAAATTTCTCCTTTTAAACTATCCCTAGATATTGGGCAGTCACTAAGCAGAGATAGATTAGAAGGAAAACCAACAGTTGGGTGTTGGTTGTTTCTATAACTAGCATGTAAAGGGAGAGGGATTTTACATACGAATTTTCAAACAAAACATTTGATACCTATTTTAACTCTCTCACCCTCACCTGATAACTTTGTAATAAATAAAAGCCTAAAAGCTCTCAATGATTGATCTACTCTCCTTCACTGTTCTATGCATCTATTCTTTCATTCCAGACACTGTGAAAGAACTGCCCCTGCTTCAAACAAAGCCAAACCCTTTCACCTACAACCTAGATCCCATACTTTGTTATCTACTCAAAGATATTGATCCAGAAGTTTTCTCTATTTTATCTTGCATATGGTTTACCTCTCTACCTTTTTTACCACTGCATGCAGACATACGGTTATTTTTTCCCTTTCTTTTCTAAAAATGTTTTTTGATGTAATTTTAGTTACAACTATGGATCTATTTCTTCTTTTTCCTGAAGAAGAAGTACACAATGAAAACAGCATTTATATTAGCTTGCTCCAAATTATTCCTGATATCTTTTCTAGAGCCCCATCTAATAGTTTCCCCTGAAATTATTTTTGCCAAAGTCACAAATAATGTTTAAATTGTAAAATCGATAGTCCGTTTTTCACTTATTGCCTTACTTTAAACAGTTAACAGTTTCAGGATACAGAATTCTACTTGTTTATTTTCAGTCTCTCAGTTTCTTTTGCTAATTCCTCTTTTTATCCCTGATGTATTAATTTAAAATGACTGGAGAGCTCACTATTATAACATCAATAAATTAATTCAAATTTCTATTTTAGCCTGAATTGTTCCTCTGAACTCCGGTCTCATATATTCAACTGCATGCTCAAGATCTACAGTCCTAGGCCAATCTAGCATCTGCAATCCAAAAGGGAGCACTATTTTTTTTCCCCTTAGTGTCCCTCCTGACATCATTTCCATCTAGACTGATAGAAATCCTATTTATTTTGTGGGTAAGCCAAAATAACTTCAGACATCCTTGACTTTTCTCATTCTTACATAACCTATAGTTAACATACCAGCATTTTTTTTCTCCTAGCTTCTAAATATATTCAACTTTTAATGCTGGAATCTTTTCCAAGTTACCATCACATACTCACTAAATTATTCAATAGCACCTTAAGGTGTCACCTTGTTTTAATTTCCCTTGTTTTTTTCATTTATTCTCAATGAAGCAGCCAGAAAAACATCCCATATATAAGCTGGGCTTTCTCTTTTTAGTGTCCTTGATTAAATTTCCATATCCGTCTGAGTAAAACCAAAGTTTGCAGTGGTAGGCAAGTAACTGCGTGAACGGAACGTTCATTATCTCTCTGGCCTCTTTCCTACTTCTCTACCTCTCACTTGTTCTAACTTCCTACAATATCAGTCTTCTGGTTTCTACTCAAAAACTGCATTAAATTAACCCATCTCAAAGTGTTAGTGTTTGCTCTTCTCTTTAATGAAGTAGTCTTTCCCTAGCTATCTACATGGCTTATCCCTCATTTAATTTTTTGTGTTCATTCAAATATTAACATTTATTGGAAAAGGTTCTTCTAACAATGTTATTTATAACTGAAACATTCCAATTTTTTATACACTATTCTCTGCCTTTTTCCCCAATTAATTATCATCAACATACTATTATGTGTATTTTAATCATGTTTTACCATCTGCTTGACTTAAATAAAAAATATCTGAATGCAGAGGTTTTATTCTGTATTTATGCATCTCCCACCACAATATTATGGAATAATGTCTGATTGCCTAACACATCACTGACATTTAATACAAATTTATTCACTATGTTAATTGATACGGTTAGGCTTTGTGTCCCCACCCAAATCTCATTTGGAATTGTAATCTCTGTAATCTTTACATGTCAAAAGACCTGGTGGGAGGTGACTGGATCATGCGGGCACTGTCTCCAGGCTGCTCTCATGATAGTGAGTGAATTCTCACTAGATCTGATGGTTTTATATGTGTCTGACGGTTCTTCCTTCAGGCACTTGCTTACTCTTACCTGCCACCATGTAAGATGTGTATCTTCCCTTTCCATCATGATTGCAAGTTTCCTGAGGGCTCCCCAGCCATGTGGAACTGTGAATTAGTTAACCTTTTTTTAAAAATAAATTACCCAGAAATGGGAAATTATTTCTAGCAATGTGAGAATGAACTAATACAGTTAATTGATACCGAGGAATTGAGGTGCTTCTATAAAGATACTTGAAAATGTGGCAGCAAATTTGGAACTGGGTAATATACAAAGGTCTGAATAGTTTGGAGGGCTCAGAAGACATGATGATGTGTGAAAGTTTGGGACATTTTAGAGACTTGTTCAGTGGGTTTAAACAAAATGCTGCTGATGATGTGGAGAATGAAGTCTAGGCTAAAGTGGTCTCAGATGGAGAGGAGAAACTTTTTGGGAACTGGTGCAAAGGTCACTTTTGCTATGCTTTAGCCGACAGACTGGAGGCATTTTGCCCCTGCCCTAGATATCTGTGGAATTTTGAACTTGAGAGAGATGATTTAGGGTACCTGGCAGAAGATATTTCTATGCAGTCAAGCATTCAAGATGTGACCTGGTTGACTTTGAAATCATTCAGTCTTATGTGTTCACAAATAGATGGTTTGAAATGGGAACTTATGTTTACATCGGAAGAAGAGTGTATAAGTTTGGAAAATGTGCAACCTCACCGTGTAGTAGAAAATAAAAAAAAAACATTTTTCTGGGGAAGAATTCAAACCAGCTGCAGAAATTTGCATGAGCAAAAAGGAACTGAATGTTAATAGCTAAGACAATGAGAAAAATATCACCAGGGCATGTCAGAGACCTTCATGGCATTCCCTCCCATCTCAGGCTCAGAGGCCTAGGAGGAAAAAGATGGTTTCATGCTCAAGGTCCAGGGCCTCACTGCTGCTCTGTGCAGCCTTGAGACTTGGCACCCTGCATCCCAGCCCTGGCTAAAGGGGGTCAACGTACAGCTCAGGCCTTAGCTTTATAGGTGCAAGCCCCAGTCATTGGTGGCTTCCATGTGGTGTTATGCCTGCAGGTTCACAGAGGTAAAGAATTGAGGTTTGGGAACCGCCACCTGATTTAAGAGGATGTGTGGAAACTCCTGGATGTTTAGGCAGCAGTTTGCTGCTTGGTTGGCACCCTCATGGAGAGCCACTGCTAGAGAAGTATGAAAGAAAAATGTAAGTTGGAGGCCCCCACACAGAGTCCCCACTGGGACAGTGCCTAGTATATCTGTGAGAAGACAACCATCATCCTCCAGGCCCCAGAATGGCAGAACCACAGACAGCATGCACCATGCACCTGGAAAAGCCGTAGACACTCAACCCCAGCCTGTGAAAGCAATCGGTGGTAGGGATGTACCCTGCGAAGCCACAGGAGTGAAACTGCCCAAGACGATGGAAGCCCATCTTTTGCGTCATTGTGACCTTGATGTGAGACATGAAGTCAAAGGAGATCCTTTCAGAGCTTTGAAATTTAATGAATGACCTACTGGATTTTGAACTTGCATGGGGCATATAGCCCCTTCATTTTGGCTAATTTCTCCCAATCGGAATGGGAGCATTTATCCAATGCCTATACCACCATTTTATCTAGGAAGTAACTAACTTGCTTTTGATTTTACAGACTTACAGGCAGAAGGCACTTGCTTTGTCTCAGATGAGACTTGGAACTTGAACTTTTGAGTTAATGCTGAAATGTGCTAAGACTTTGGGGAACTGTTAGGAAGGCATGATTGGTTTTGAAATGTGAAAACATGAGAATTGGGAGGGGATAAAGTTGGAATGATATGGTTAGGGTGCGTGTCCCCACCCAAATCTCATCTTGAATTACAATCCCCATAATCCCCACTCATTGAGAGAGAGACCTGGTGGTAGGTGATTGGATCATGGGGGCAGTGTCCCTATGCTGTTCTCATAATAGTGAGTGAGTTCTTATGAAATCTGATGGTTACATATCTGACATTTCCTCCTTCACATATTTGCTCTCTTTCACCTGCTGCCATGCAAAATGTGCCTCTTTCTCTTCCTCCATGATTGTAAGTTCCTGAGGCTCCTCTAGGCATGTGGAACTGTGAGTCCATTAAACCTTTTTTTTTTTCCATAAATTAACAAGTCTTGGGCAGTCATTTACAACAATGTGAGAACAGACTAATACAGGTAATGAACAATTAATGTATGAATAGCATCTAAATCAACATATAATAGATACTCGTTAAATAAGTTTCTCTGTTTTTCAAGTTTCTTTTTTCCAAGCCAAATATACCTTTATATATTTCAGTCATTCTAGATGCCATCTTAAATTTCAAGATCGGCATGACAACAGATCCAGATGTAAAAGTTATATAATCCTCTGCTGAAAATGACTTTCATTTGTTTCTTACTTATATTTATATATGTCACAATTCCTAAGTTACATGAATCTAAAGAAAAAAATTATCTAATAATGTAATTTAAAATGCTATAACATGTTGACTAGGATACTGGCATCATTGAAAATGGAGGAAAATCTCTTATTAATTCTAAAATCTTTAAAATGTTTTTCTATTAAGGAGCATGATTAGGAAAACAGAGATATTATATAGCTTTTTAATGTAATCTTATAGATCTACAGCTTGGGTAATATAAAGAACACCTCTGGATCCAGACTGACTTGGGCACTTTTAAACCCTCATTCATTTCAAAATAGACAAACGAAAAAAAAATGAAGCCATCATCTATCTTACTGAATGGCAGTACACTTCAATAGAAAGGATATTAGGTTTTTCTAGGAGTGTGAGTAAAAAGCTGAGTGAAGTTGAGAGTGAGACATTTGATAACTTAGGTAAGAAAAAGACAGCATAAATGTCCTTAGAAATGAAATAAGGATAAGAAAAGGTAAGAAGAAAAAAGGTGATAAAGGATTTTGCATACACAAAATCCATCTTCCAGAACTGATTTCATCTTTTGCTTAGGCCCGTTAATGAAGGTCAGTACAAAAAGTAAGTAGACAAATTGTGAAAATATGTGATCTGAAGTGATGATGATGATGATGATGTCCTTTAAAAATACATTAGAAATTTGAAGAAATTTCTTCTTCAGTTCTACAGCTATAATGAAGTCTATTATCAAGATTTACATATTCACAGTGATTCAGCTATAGTAGTTGGACTCATAGGACTCTGACTTAGCACCTTGTTTTCTTTTATTTGAAGGAAGACATAAGCAGAATAAAAGAAAATATGGAAGGGTAGTGTCAACAGCCTCTAACCAGTGCTCTCCAACGCCTTCTTTCCCACTCTGTTTTTTGTTTTTGTTTTCATTTTAAATTCATCATGTCAAACTATAACTATAGTACTAGCATATCAGTTTAAGGTTCATAGATCTAATTTCTTTTACATATAACTATTGACATATTTATGTAATAGTAACTATCCTCAGAAACATTGTATAATATGTACATTTCAGCAAAAACATCAGAAATAATTCACAAAATGACAAGATAAAATCAGTGGGCATTCCTGAAAATATTACAATTATTTTCAGAATTTATTTTTCTTAAAATTATGAAAATAAAATTAATATTGACAGCCAGAATATTTAAAAAAATCCACACTTTTCATTGTTTTCCATTAATTACTAGCAAATCATAAATTTCAGTTATGAAGGACACTGTGTAAATCTACAGCACCAATACCAAATGGGATGACCTTTTTTTTTTCATTTAATCATCCTACAGTTTTTCATGGATTATGATGGAATAAATGAAAGGAGTTATTCCAAATGATATAAACTGGAAGTCTTCTCACATTAAAAAGTCTTTGACTATTTTCCTAGGAGGAAGAGCTGAACGTTTTTTTCCTTCTGTTTTTATTTTTAATACAGCTCATCTTCAATATGGCCTCTCTTTGGTGGAATACATTTACGTGGATTGGTGCAATTGGCCATTGTGGTTTATGTGGTCAGTATTGTGGTCTTAATTAGTAAATTAGAATATCATACATATAAAACTGTTGCCAAGGAAGATTACTAGTAATTGAGTGTTATCAACATTCTTGAATTGAGTGTTATCAACATTCATAAAAGCATGGACAAAAGAGGTATGATGGGTTGGATCTTTGCTAAAGTATAATCTATTTCCTCTTGCTGACACAACATACTACAATAACATACTGTCTTAAAACAGCACACTTTTGTTATTTTACTGTTCTAAAGGTCAGAAATTTAAAATTGGTCTTGTTGGACAAAATCTAAGGTGTCATTGGGCTGCTTTCCTTTCTGGATGCTTTAGAGGCGAATAAATTTCCCGGCCCTTTTCTAGACTCCAGAGGCTACTCACATTCCTTTGGCTATTGGTTTCTTCCACTTTCAAGCCAGCAACAGCCAGTCTGGTATTTCTCAGAATGCCTTCACCTTCTTGTTCTCACTCTTCTACCTCCTCTTCCTCATTTGATAACTTTATTCATTATATCGTGTCCATAGGGAAGCCCCAAGATGATTTCCTTAATTTAAAGTTGGCTGTTTAGCAACTTTAATTCCATTTGCTACGTTAGTTCCCTTCTGCCGTGTAACATGACATATCGACAGGTTCTAGGGATTAGGATGTGAACTTCTTTGAATGGGTTGTTATTGTCTCTACTGCATGTGTAAGTAGACAGCATCAGCCACAACTGTAAGTGGGCTAGAAATGCAAATTGTTGCCCCTTATCCAAGTCCTACTCATTCAGAATCTCTGAGGGTAGAGCAAAGAGTATATGTTTTACCCAGAATTCCAGACTGTGATTAGTTAAACTTAAGTTTGGGAAATAATGGTTTAGGAGACACAATTCTCAAGCAGGGACTTCTTTGCCCAATAATTAACATATTAAATTAAAATATTAAAATATATTACCTTATATATTTCAGATCTTCTTCTGGCTGCCACTCCCTTGTTTTCCATTTACTGAACAGAAGTCTCCCACCAAGTCTCCAAATAATGTTTTGTCCTTTTCTCTGCTCACCTCCCATTCCATAGTTTGTAAAACATAGAATTTATT
Source organism: Cacajao melanocephalus (assembly GCA_963573385.1). NCBI lineage: Eukaryota > Metazoa > Chordata > Mammalia > Primates > Pitheciidae > Cacajao > Cacajao melanocephalus. Next base: position 24,294 of record CAUYLG010050549.1, read on the forward strand.
TGTTCTATTTCTAACATTTTAGGGGTCACCAGCAGTAATCTCTAGTGTTATTACCACTCTTAAACCAAGATTGCACCATGTAAGTGCTTCTGGAAAGCAAAAGGTATCAGGAATTTTCAATTCAGACTCTGCTTATTGCTATCACCTGTGTGAATATTGATTTTGACACTTAAATCACTATTGCCAGAAAGCTGGCATGTACATGTTTATGAATTGTGGCTGGGCATATAAATTTTTTCCTCTGATAGAAATAGCTGAGAAGTCAGAATGAAAACATAATTCAAATCCTGGAAATGTTTGTTTTAAAAAATCTAGTATAAGAATTCTATCATTTATTATATATATTGTGATTTATAATATCACTACATGGAAGATTACAGTTGGATATAAAATTGAAGAAATAAAATTCCCTTCTTCTTTGACACTTTCTTTCATGTTCTCTAATATTTACTATCTAATTAATTCCATATTAGATGAAGTTATTTTTCTTTGCCACTCAAGTAAAGACATTGCTTTGAATCCTATCTTAGAGATAAATTGATTTGACTCTATTCTCAAAATAAATTGTTATCTGTGTGATTAGAGAAGAAGTTTAGGGTCTGCAGAACCCTCAGGGCAGAGTCCTGCCAATATTCATAGAAAGCCCTGTCTTTCTGTGAATTACTTACAAAATATAAGGCCAAGTAATATCCTACACTGCTACTCTTGCCGACAGAAAAGCCCAGGGCATCAAAGTTGGCTTAGCACTCTGATTAAAGGAGTGTCAGACACGGTGGTGCTGGCTGGATTGGCCACTTGCATTATGAGACAGACACATTCTTAGGCATAAAAGACTCTGCTTTAACCAATTTATGGCTCACTCCATTTACGATGTTAGTCTTGCAAAAAATTTAAGGACCCTTGTAATCTCTAATGAAAACAATAGGGAATATTCCTAGCATTTTGAAGAAAAATGAGTAATAATCATGACACCTGCTATGATTTGAATATGTGTTCCTTCCAAAACTCGTACTTAAATTACATTGCAATTGTAACAGTATTAAGAGGTGGAATGTTTAAGAGGTGATTAAGCCATGAGGACTCCACACTCATGTGTGGAATTGGTGCCATTGTAAAAGGGTGAATTTGACCCCTCTTGCTCTCTCTTGCCCGGTCTTTGCCCTTTCACTGTATAATGATGTAGCAAGAAGGCCCTGGCAAGATGGTAGCCCCTTGACTGTGGACTTCCTGGCCCTCAGGACTGTGAAATAACACATTTCTGTTCGTTATAGTTTACCCGGTCTCAGGCACTATGTGAAAACAGCACAGAACAGACCAAGACAATACCTAACCAGAGGATCTTTAGTCCAGCAACACAGACCATAGAAGAGGTCAGTTAAGAATAATAGAAGACATATATGAGGCCAGCAAACATGAAAAAAATGCTCATGATCACTGGTCATTAGAAAAATGCAAATCAAAACCACAGAGATACCATCTCACACCAGTTAGAATAGCAATCATTAAAAAATCTGGAGACAACAGATGCTGGAGAGGATGTGGAGAAATAGGAACACTTTTACACTGTTGGTGGGAGAGTAGATTAGTTCAACCATTGTGGAAGACAGTGTGGCAATTTCTCAAGGACCTAGAAATAGAAATTCCATTTGACCCAGCAATCCCGTTACTGGGTATATATCCAAAGGATTATCATTCTATTATAAGGACACAGGCACATGTATGTTCATTACAGCACTGTTTGTAATAGCAAAGACCTAGAACCAACCAAAATGACCATCGATGATTGACTGGACAAGGAAAATGTGGCACATATATACCATGGAATAGTATGCAGCCATAACAAAGGATGAGTTAGTGTCCTTTGTAGGGACATGAATGAATCTGGAAACCATCATTCTCAGCAAACTGACACAAGCAGAAAAAACACATGGACACAGGGAGAGGAGAATCACACACTGGGGTCTGTTGAAAGGGGCTAGGGAAGGGACAGCGGGC
>CAUYLG010050551.1:0-19872 GCA_963573385.1 Cacajao melanocephalus
GTTCTTGTGTCAGTTTACTGTGAATGCTGGTTTCTAGCTTTATCCATGTCCCTGCAAAGGACATGAACTCATCCTTTTTTATGACTGCATAGTATTCCATGGTGTATATGTGCCACATTTTCTTTATCCAGTCTATCATTGATGGGCATTTGGGTTGGTTCCAAGTCTTTGCTATTGTGAACAGTGCTGCAGTAAATGTACATGTGCATGTGTCTTTATAACAGAATGATTTTTAATCTTTGGGGTATATACCTAGTAATGAGATTTCTGGGTCAAATGGTATTTTAAGTTCTAGATCCTTGAGGAATTGCCATACTGTCTTCCACAATGGTTGAACTAATTTACACTCTCACCAACAGTGTAAAAGTGTTCCTATTTCTCCACATCCTCCCCAGCATCTGTTCTTTCCTGATTTTTTAATGATCTCTATTCTAATTGGTGTGAGATGGTATCTCATTGTGGTTTTGATTTGCATTTCTCTAATGACCAGTGATGATGAGTTTTTGGCTGCATAAATGTCTTCTTTTGAAATGTGTCTGTTCATATCCTTTGCTTACTTTTTGATGGGGTTGTTTGTTTTTTTCTTGTAAGTTTGCTTAAGTGTTATGCAGATTCTAGATATTAGCCCTTTGTCAGATAGGTAGATTGCAAAACTTTTCTCCCATTCTGTTGGTTGCTAGTTCACTCTAATGATTGTTTCTTTTGCTGTGCAGAAGCTCTTTAGCTTAATTAGATCCCATTTGTCAATTTTGGCTTTTGTTGCCATTGCTTTTGGTGTTTTAGTCATGAAGTCCTTCCCATGCCTATGTCCTGAATGGTATTGCCTAGGTTTTCTTCTAGGGTTTTTATGGTGTTAGGTCTTATGTTTAAATCTTTAATCTATCTGGAGTTAGGGTGTATTCCCTTTTTTCATATTGTTTGGAATAGTTTCAGAAGGAATGGCACCAGCCTGACCAATATGGCGAAACTCCATCTCTACTAAAAAGAAACAAAAATTAACTGGGTATGATGGTGGGGAGTTGCCTGTAATCCCAGCTACTTGGGAGGCTGAGGCAGGAGAATCACTTGAACCTGGTAGGCAGAGGTTGGAGTCAGCCGAGATCATGCCATTGCATTCCAGCCTGGGCAACAAGAGCAAGACTCCGTCTCAAAAAAAAAAAAGATCAAGATCATGTGCTTTGCAGGAACGTAGTTGCTGGAGGCCATTATCCTTAGCAAACTAACACAGAAAACCAAATACTACTTGTTCTCACTCATAAGTGGCCGCTAAATGATGGAAACGCATGGAGGGTGGGAGGAGGGAGAGGGTCAGGAAAAGTAACTAATGGGTACTAGGTTTAATACCTGGGTGATGAAATAAACTGTACAGCAAACTCCCATGACACGAGTTTACCTATTTAATAAACCTACACATGTACTCCTGAACTTAAAAGTTTTTTAAAATAGGCAAGGGAACTGAATAGGCAATTTTCAAAAGGACTTGTAAAAATGGCCAACAGATATATGAAAAAACGCTCAGTATTGCTAATTGTTAGGGAAATCCAAATTAAAAATCACAGTATTACTTAATACTTATCAGAATAGCTATTAGCAAAGATGCAAGTTAACAAGTATTGGTGAGGATATGAAGAAAAGGGAACCCTTGTATACTGTTGATAGGAATGTAAATTAGTACAGTCATTATGGAAAACCAAGTGGATATTCCTTAAAAACTAAAAGCAGAATTACCATATGATCCATCAATCCCCTTCTGGGTATTTACCCAAAATATTTGAACACAGTTTGTCAAAGAAATGCCTGCACTCCCATGTTCATTGCCAAGTTATAGAATCAGCCTAAGTGTCCATCAAGGAATAAATGGATAAAGAAAATGTGGTATATATACACAATGGAATGCTATTCAGCCTTTAAAAAGAAGGAACTGCGGTCATTTGCAGTAACATAGATGAACCTGGAGTTATGCTAAGTGAAAGAAGCCAGGCACAGAAAGACAAATACCACGTGTTTTCACTTGTGGAATCTAAAACAATCAAGCTCATGGAATCATATAGTAGATGGTAGTTACACAGGCTGGGAGTTATGGGGAATGGGGAGATGATAGTCAAAGGATACAAAGTCTCAGATAAGAGAAATACAGGTTTTTTGAGATATATTGCACAGCATGGTGATTATAGTTAATAATATATTGTACATTTCAAAATTTCTAAGAGACATACATCTTAGATTTTATTGTTTCTTGGAGAACACTTGAACAAAACACTTTTTTCATACTGAATATAGAAACTTGTCCTGGGACTTGGACGGTATGAGGACCAACTGGAGGGGAAGCAATTAAACTTTGGTCAAGAAGACTGAATATTTCCCTAGATATTCAAATGTGTTCTCTGAGATATAACTCTAAATGTATACAGTTGATATAAGTGGGTTTTTGTTTAATTTTTAATTTTGAAGTAATTTAAGACTTACAGAAAATTTGCAAGAATAAATTGTGAAAAGAACTCCTGGGGTGGGCATGGTTGCTCATGCCTATAATCCCAGCACTTTGAGAGGCCAAGGCGTACAAATCACGATGTCAGGAATTCGAGACCAGCCTGACCAACATGGTGAAACCCTGCCTCTACTAAAAACACGAAAATTTGCCGGGCATGGTGGTGCGTGCCTGTAATTCCAGCTACTCAGGAGGCTGAGGCAGGAGAATCGGTTGAACCCAGGAGGCAGAGGTTGCAGTGAGCCAGGATCATGCCACTGCACTCCAGCCTGGGTGACAGAAAGAGACTCTGTCTCAAAAAAAAAAAAAAAAGAACTCCTGTATACACCTTCCCCAGATTTCCCAAATGTCAACGTTTTTCACATTTACTTGATCCTTCTTCTTCCTCCCCCATCTATTTTCTCATTCACAGTCTTACACAGTATTCATTTTGCCCTACCTTCCTCTCTCTCTCTCTCTCTCTCTTTATCTCTATCTGTCTTTCTGCCTCTCTCTCTCTTTCCTCACTTTTTTCCTGAAGCATTTGAGAACAAGTAACACACATGGTGTCCCCAATACTACAGTGTATGTTTCCTAAAAACAAGATAATTCTCTTTCATAACCACAGTACTACAATCAAAATTTGGAATTTCATCAATTGTCACAATTATGTTTTTTATAGAAAATGAACATCTCAAATCATGTTTAGCATTCAGTTGTCACAATGTTTTAGTGCTCTTTAACTTAGAATAGTTCCTCAGTCTGTCTTTTAAAGGCATTGGCTTTTTTGAAGAGTATAGACCAGTTATTTTTAGCAGCTTTTTAAAGATAGAATTACCACACCATACAATTCACTCATTTAAGGCATTTAAGGCATACAGTTCATTGTTCTTTAGTATGTTTTCAGGACTGTGCAACCATCACCACAATCTAATTTTATAACATTTTTGTCCTTGATAAAACAAAATCATTACTCGTTAGCAGTTGCTCCCTACCATTTCTGATCCTAGGTAACCACTAATTTACTTTCTGTTTTTATATACTTGCCTATTAGGGACATAGTTTATCAATGGATTTGTAACAATATGTGCCCTTTTGTGTCTGGCTTCTTTCAGATGGCATCATGTTTTCAAGGTTTACCTATGTTATAGTGTGTACTTTATCCCTTTTTAAAGCTGCATATTATACCATTGTATGGATATACCACATTATTTGTTCATTCATAAGGTGAGAGACATTTAGGTTTTTAGCACGTTTTGGCTATTGTGAAAAATGCTGCTATGAACATTCATGTACCAGTTTTTTTCTGTGGACATATGTTTTCAACTGAGTGGGATTGCTGGGTCACATGGTAACTTTAACTTTATAAGAAATTAGCAAACTGTTTTCTAGAGCAGTTGCACCGTTTTACATTCCCACCAGTCAGAGGGACCAATTTGTCTACCTCCTTGCCAACATTATTATCTGTCTTTTCTGTAATACCCATCATAGTAGGTATGAAGTGGTATCTCATTGTCATTTTTATTTGCATTTCCCTGCTGACCAATGATGTGAAACATCTTTGTGTGTGCATATTGGCCATTTGTATACCTTCTTTGAAGAAATGTCTATTCAAACCCTTTGCCCATTTTTAATTGATTTGATTTTTTATTGTTGAGTTATAGGTATTCTTTGCATATTCTAGATACATGTCCCTTATCAGATATATGATTTACAAAGACCTTCTTACATTCTGTGAGTTGTTTCTTCATTTTTTGGTCATGTCTTTTGCGGCACAAAGGATTTTACTTTTGGAAATAATTTTCTTAAATACTTTATTAAAAATTCAAAGAAAAGTTTTTAATTTTGAAGTTCAATTTGTCTATTTATACAGTTGGTGCTTGCATTTCTGTTGCCATATCTAAGAAACCATTGTCTAATCAAGATCATGAAGATTTACTTCCATGTTTTCTTCTGAGGGTTTTGTAGTTTTAGCTCTCCCATTTAGGTCTTTGATTCACTTTATGTTAATTTCTAACTATGGTGTGAGGAAGGGGTGCAACTTTATCTTTTGCATGTGGTTATTTGGTTTTCCCAGCATGATTTTTTGAAAAGACTCTTCTTTCCTTCATTGAATGATCTTGGCACTCAAAAAAATCAATTGAGGCCAGTTACAGTGGCTCACTCCTTAATCTCAACACTGTGAGGTCGAGGCAAATGATCACTTGAGCCAAAGAATTCCACACCTGCCTGAGCTACATGGCAAAACCTCGTCTCTACAAAAAAATGCAAAAATTAGCTGGGCATGGTGGTCCATGCCTGTAGTCCCAGCTACTTGGTAGCCTGAGGTGGGAGGATAGCTTGATCTGTAATTAATTAGCTTGACTAAACGAGAGATCAAGGCTGCAGTGAGCCAGGATTGTGCCACTGCACTCCAGCCTGAGTGACAAAGATCTTTGTCTCAGAAAACACACACACACACACACACACACACACACACACACACAATTTCCAATCCCTTTAAATTTTATTAACTTTTTTGTTTTTATTTTCCTCTGTCCTTGCCTCCAATTAATCTTGCTACTTAGGTAAAAGGGGAAAAGAGAGAAGATTGAAAACTAATGAGTTAAATGAAGTTTTGATGCAGTCATTATTCATTTTCTCTCTGTCCCCTGATATCTTAGGATACTGAAAACTGGTCATCTATAAGAGTAATGGAAAACTTGATAGTGCTAAAGAAATGTCCTATGACAGAAACAAAGGACTTTTTCCCCTTTCAGGAATCACTGACCCAAAATTCAATCTGAGATAAAATAAAAGTCAAAAAGCAAGCTATTTGACTTATAGGTTTTTGTGATTTTTTTTCCCTCATAAAACCTCCACAGGGACAAACTCGCTTGATTTCTAAAATAGAGGATAGGAATCAAGGTATGTATAACAAATCATTGAAATATTCTTTACTTTTATGTTACGGATAGTTAGAGAAGAAAAAAAAAAGGGTGAGAGAAAGAAGATAATGCTGGAAAAGGAATGGGAGAGGTATAAGAAGAGAGGGCAGGAAAAGGTCTATGTCAGAAGAGAAAAACAATTGTTTTCTACTAAAGCATGGGAGACTTTTTGTTTTTTTCTGGAGACCAGCTTGGGCAACATAATGAGACTTTGTCTCTGCAAAAAAAAAAAAACAAAAAACAAAAAAAAAACCACATTTATTTGTTATTTTTTCCTTCAAACTTTTAGGTTGAGAGGACACATGTACAGGTTTGTTACATTGGTAAATTTCATGTTGCTGGGGTTTGGGTTACAAATTAGTTCATCACCCAGGTAGTAAACATAGTACTGGATAGGTAGTTTTTCAGTGTTCACCCTTCACCCTTTGCCCTCAAGTAGGCCCCAGTGTCCATTGTTTCCTTTTTTACATCCATTTGTTTAGCTCCCACTTATAAGTGAGAACATGTGGTATTTGGTTTTGCATTAGGAAATTAGGAACAGAAATGTTCCTGTGTCAATTTGCTTAAGATAAAGTCCTCCAGCTGCATCCATGTTACTGCAAAGGACATGATTTCATTCTTTTTTATGGATACATAGTATTCCATGATGTACTTTATCCAGTCCATTATCATTGGGCACCTAGGTTGATTCCTTATCTTTGCTAAATGAATAGTGCTATCACAAACATACACATTCATGTGTCTTAATGGTAGAACAGTTTATATTCCTTTGGGTGTATACCCAATAATGGGATTGCTGGGTCAAATGGTAATTCTGTTTTAAGTTATTTTATAAATCATCACATTGATTTCCACAATGGCTGAACTAATTTGCATTCCAACCAACATTATATAAGAATTCCCTTTCTTCACAACCTTGCCAGCGTCTGTTTTTTTTTTTTTTTTCGACTTTTGAATAGTAGTCATTCTGACTGGTCTCAAATTGGTATCTCAGTGTGGTTTTGATTTGCATTTCTCTAATTATTAGTGATGTTGAGCATTTTTTCATATGCTTGTGGCCACGTGCGTGTCTTCTTTTGAAAAGTGTCTCTTCATGTTCTTTGCCTACTTTTTAATGGGGTTGTTTTTTGCTCATTGATTTGAGTTCCTTATAGGTGCTAGATGTTAGACCATTGTCGGATGCATAGTTTACAAATATTTTATCCCATTCTGTGAGTTATCTGTTTACTTTGTTAATAGTTTCTTTTGATGTGCAGAAAATCTTTAGTTTAATTAGGTCCCACATGTCAAGTTTTGTTTTAGTTATAATTCCTTTTGGGGCTTTGTCATGAAATATTTTCCAGGGCCTATGTCCAGAATGGTATTTTCTGGGTTTTCTTCTAGGGTTTTTACAGTTTTAGGCTTTACATTTAAGTCTTTAATTCATCTTGAGTTGATTTTTCATATGGTGAAAGGAAGAGGTCCAGTTTTAATCTGCATATGGCTAGCCAGTTATCCCATCACCAGTTTTTGAATAGGGAGTCCTTTCCCCATTGCTTATTCCTGTTGACTCTGTTGAAGATCAGATGGTTACAGGTGTGTGGCTTTATTTCTGGATTCTTTAACCTGCTTCATTTGTCTATGTGCCATGCTATTTTGGTTACTGTAACCTTGTAGTATAGTTTGAAGTCAGGTAATGTAATACCTCCAGCTTTGTTCTTTTTGCCTAGGATGGCATTGACTATTTAGGCTCTTTTTAGTTCCAGATTTTACAAGTTTTTTCCTAATTCTGTGAAAAATGTCGTTGATGGTTTAATAGGAATAAATCACTTTGGGTAGTATAGCCATTTTAACATTAGTGAGTCTTCCTATTCATGAGCATGGAATGTTTTTCTATTTGTGTCATCTTTGATTTCTTTCAGCAGTATTTTGTAATTTTTGTTATACAGATCTTCAACCTCCTTGGTTAGCTATATTCCTAAGTATTTTATTAATTTGTGGCTATGGAAGCATGACAGATTGAAAGCTAATGTTTCTACTGTGTACGATCACCTAGAACTAAAGAGAATAAGACTATTATTATTAGAAAATTGAATTGTAGGAAGATTGGAGATGCTAGGATTGTTTATCTCAGAGAAGAGAAGATTAGGGGAAAGTGGCATGATTACTGGTTTTATCTATCTTAAAGCCCTAAAGGAAAAGAAGAATTAGACTTGTATTTTATGGCAGAAGCTATAGGGAAAGAAAGTTTTTCTCAACATAGGTGAGCAATGGAATGGGATGGTAGGAAGTCTACTTTCAGGAGACAAGGATCATAGTCTTAACTAAAGTTACTTTAACATCTGATGGAACTTCAGTTTAGTGATTATTAAGGTCTTCCTGACCCTTTAGTACATGGACTGTATTTAAAGAAGTTTAGTGTATGTTTTTCACTATTCATAAGTGATGGTTTGGAAAGTGTTTGTTGCCTTGCCTTAGTCTTCTGGAAGGTGGGTCATGATTATGCAATTTGTGTGATGGCTAGTGGAGAATGGGCCTCCTTCAATAGGAACTGGCAGTTTAAGACTTAGGCCATGGCATTAATGTTATAGTAACCTTCCATTCTTTTCAGGCTCTTTTAAGTAGCTAAAGACCAATGGCATAAATAGCAAATTCATGAATTGAATTTCTATTTAGCTTGCTATACCCAGTACTAATTATTTATTTCACTTAGGGCTTTTGTCTAGGTTAGAAGCCTTACTTAAAAATAAGATCTGAATTTCTCAAGTCCTTTTATTTCACACCAGTGAACTTTCATATTCTAATAGTGCAAATGAACACAAAATAGGATGAGTGGATGAATAAGAATCAATAGTATAAATGGAGATATTTGATTTCAAATTGGACTTTCAAGCATATTAAAATGCATTGTGTAAGAAATATATGTAAGATGCTTTTTAATATGTTAGTGCTCACAGATTGTAACATTATTTAAGTTACTGGAAAAGTTTAATAGGTCACGGCAGACGGTATACTATCTCCGACCCATTTTCTTGCCAAGTCCTCCAGTGCTGAAGAGGAGTTACTCGTGATATGGGTATTTTCCTGTCATCCCTTCATACAAAAGTAAGAAATTTCAGGGTTAAGGATAACCCATTCAGGAATCTATGTTTACTGATGAGATTTTAAAGGAAATCATGCCATGTGAAGGGGATGCACTTAAGCATAAGGATTATTGAAAACCATTAAAATGTTAATCTAGCTTTTAAAAGCAATGCTTTTATCTCTGAGTGTAAAGAGAGTGTTTGCTTATTCATTATCTGTTCATTCTAAATAGAATAAATCGCTTGGGAATTAAAAAAGCAAGAACTCATCTTTTTCAATCTATAAAAGAAATGGTTGAATAAATTAACTACAAAAGCCAATATTTTTATCTCTTCCTATATTTACAGGGCTTCATTTTTTTTATTTAGAGACTTACCATAGATTCTTAATATTGAAGAAAGATGTGTTCATTTAACCTAACACATTTTTGCTCTAAATAAAAATAGCATAAGTGTGCATTGTTTTTGATGACAGGAATATTCTCAGTATAGATTTGTAAGGATCTGTCCACTTGGGAAGACTCAATTTACACAAAAAGAAAAACAATATAAAGTAACTAAAATATATGAGATTCAAAGGTAGCACATACTCTGGAGTTTAAAGAAAGAGGTTGTTGTGAGCTAGGTTAGTTGAGAAAACTTTTTGAGAAAGGTAGGATTTGAACAAGATGGTAAAGGAAGACTAGTACTTAAAGAAAAGAATGGAATTCCTTATGTAGTTAATGAGCAGTGTTAGGTGCAGACAGAAATGGTAATAGCGTCATGTCATATGGGGGAAGCAGTAAGTGGATTAGTTTGTTAGAGGACAAGAATTCATATTAAGAAGTAGTTGTAGAAAATGTTAAAATATACTAGGGTCAGATCATGAACTGTCTTAATGCCAGTAGGCAGTAAGAACCACTGGATTTTAATAGGGGTATGAGGACATGTGGAAAGGGATCTGTTTCAAGAGAGTGTTCTGCTACCAGTGTGGAAATGTTTTGGAGGCAGGGAGAAAGTTCTTGCCTTAACCCAAATGTGACAATGAGGGAATAATACAGGGTATTGCTAGCATTGTATTAATAAAAAGATGCAAGAGAGATAAGACTTGGTAGCTGCACTAGATATAGAGGAAAAGGAATAGCTTAAGGATGACTCCTAGTCACTTAGATTTAAAACCCATGATCCATGACTTTGACAGAAATAAGATAGTGACCTTAATCCTAGCTATTCTCCAGTGATCTTGAAAGGATTTATTTCAATTAGCTTTGATACACAAAATAAAAAATTCATCATTCAGTTTCCTGATGAAGCTGGAAAATCAATCTAAATAATGTAAAATATAGATCACTACTTTAATTATATACCTATGTATCTTCTAAAAATAAATCCTACATCTGAGTTATAAAGACTACATATTAAGGGTAAATCAAACAAGTATGCATTCTTTACAGAAATATTGATTAAATTGACTCTTCCTGATTAGTGATTTAAATTGACATGATTTATTCCATTAATGCAAAGATTCTGTGCCCTCTGGGGAGTCTGTCTGGAAGAGCAAAGCAGCTCACTGACAGCGGTGACTGGAATATTGCCAAGCTAGTCCCAGAGCTCAGCCTACTTTGTTTAGAAATTAAACGAATGGAAAGTTTCCTGAGGTTCCATTACAATACAAGAATGTATGGGGTTTCATTTGTGAATCAACAGGGAGTTAAAAAGCAGGAAGTCAATTATATACTAAGTCTCACATTGCTCTGTAATTGTTTTGCATCGATTATATATTTAGTTATATATTGTTGGCTAATTTCTTTGTGTTGATTACATATACTTCCTTATATTGTTGTAAAATTGTTTCATGTGCATCAGTCACAGCATTCCTATGTAAACTGGAAACTCCCCAGGGACAGGGACCATCCTTCTCTTTTGTTTCCCCCAGGAAATAGCAAGAGACCTGGCACATGTCTTGAGTGTTGAACTAGAATAAGGTATTTCAGAATACTTAAGTCTAGGTCCGTAGTACTATTGTGGATCCCCTAAAACACTTTAGATTCCACAGTAGCTCTGTGAATGTTGACTTAAAACAGTAGCATGACTTTATATTCCTTATAGAGTTGTTTCTACAGACGCTGTTAATATACAATCATGCAGGATACAAACTACAAAGCAGAAATATGCACTTATCTTTAAAATGAGAGGATCTAACTGACTCATGGCCTGCTCTTGGCTTTTCCTTTTGTGTCTACCAATTAAACTCTGGGCTCAGGGTTTTTCCACCTGCAGAATGGGATAGTAATTCCTACCTTGGCAACTGGTTGTGATGATTAAATACAATATCATGTCAATATCCTGGCAGTACCAGTTCCTTGGAGTGAGAACAGATAAATTGTTATCCATTTTCTTGGGATGTACTACAGGGATGACAGTGACTCTTTCTGCAAGTCTATTCAGAAATTCTGGTTCTGAGTAGTAGTATCCATGACTGATATTATAATACTAAAGTTCTGTCAAGCTCTAAAATTCTGTGATTATAATTTTCATGATCTCTTTTCGTGTGTATTATATATTGCCATTTAGAGTAAACAAAATGTTTTCCCAATCCCTTATCTCATTTGACCCTCACAACTGAAAGAAATGCATGAAAAACTTTAGCTTATTCATTGAGTCCTTAATGTATGCTACATGAGTACATGTGTTCAATACTACCATTGAGTACTAGTGATGCTGGTAATACATCATTGATACATACAGATGAAAATTTCTGCTTTCATGGTATTCACATACTGGTGTATTGAACTCTGAGTGAAGAAACCTAGATTCTAGTTCTGTTGTAGCTACTAGCTCACTAGTTGTGAGAGAAAATGTGTATCTGTGTATCTGTGTATGCACATGCTCTTACCTAGATGCTTTCACAAGATGCTTACTGTCTTGAACAGAACACTGGTTTTAATTTTACCCATTGTCAAAGTTTACACAACTTATTTTCAGAATGCATAGAATTGCTCTGGTCTCTGGGGGCACCGGTGGGCAGCTCTTGGAAAAGCTTCTTTTCTAAAGGAAGGACCTGGGGAAAATTATTTACCCTTTTTTGTAGCATGTTATTTTATATATCTGCCTTATGTTTTGTTTTTGATTTATTTAAATGTGGGACTTAATTCAGAGTAATGTGGAGGCTCTAAATTGTTTGCTTTCTGTCTTTTTGTTTAATTAAGGCTATGCCATCTACATATTTCAGCTCCTTAAAGAATCTCAATTAACTAAAATATTTCTTTTCCAAGTGTTTTCTCACCTCTCTAACCTCATATCCTCCCTAGAAATTTTGCGCCTACTATTGTGATTTCTGTTTGACAGTAGGAGAAACTAAGGTATAAAGAAAGTAAATAGCTAGGCCAGTATTCTCTAGGATTATAAAGCAGTCAATGTTACTCTTAGACTTGTGCTTTTTTTCACTACAGCAGGTTTTCCAAGTTTAGCACCAATCACATTAGGAGAAAAAGCTGCAGTTGCACTGAACTTGGAATCAAAAGACTTGGTCTGTGTCCCTGGTTCTGCCTCTCTTATGACCTTGAGCAAGCATTTAAGGTCTCTGGGCTCCTGTAAAACTGGGTAAATGCCAGCTCTTCTTGAAACTCTCTCTCAAAGTTTCCTACTCCTCAGATATCTTTCTCTAATATCATCTTCTTTCCTCTCATTTTCTTGTACTCAGCTTTTCTTTCTCCTGTTTTTCTTTGTGAGACTTTCTCAGTCCTTGTAGCCCTGACTATCTTTTCTGGCCTGCCCCTCCTCCTCTTGGTATCATGTTATCCTATGTAACATTTATCTGATCAGTTTCTTGCATCATCTTTGAATGAAGAGAAAGTAAGCCTCATTTGGCATCTTTATAAAGGACACAATATCTTAACTGATTACTTGTCAAAGAGAATATAAAATGTTAAACATGATGAAGATTAAGGATTCCAAACAAGTTGGTAAAAATCTATTTTCCTTTAAGGAGCTAACAAAGAGTTTATTTAAATAATTTTTTTTAAAGAAGAGGCCATAAAGCTAGGGGAACTATTTGCTAATTTGGTGTTGGGAGAGATACATATATATATGTGTATAGTTTCAATTAAGTTTGGATAGTGTTTGTATATGATACATAAATTGTGTGTACCAAACGAGTTATTGCTAGTGATTAACAATAAATAAAATAACTTCTAAGATGTGTTAATTACTATTTGCTGAGGCTGAATGCTAGAAATACTGAGAGCATGAAACTCTATTTCCTCACTACTCTGAGTACAATTCTGCATTCTGTCTGAACTTCACTAAATCACAGCAGCATATTTTTCAGCAAATTGTGAAACTTAGGTAACCTGGTTAGAGGGGAAAAGATTAATTGAATCACATAAATATTCTCTTTCAGGCTAGACTTTTCCTCCTCTTATGTTCAGGTGGGAATAAATCATATCCACCCACCCTCCTTACTTACAGAGTTTTCTCCATGCCTAGAAGGCAAGGGCAAAGAGCACAGAGATTTCCTTGCTGCAGTCACTCAGAGTTTAGCGTCCTGGGACACTGTGAGGAAAAAAAGAGAATCTTGTTACTGTGCTGTGGGGATCCCAGAAAGGGGGAACCTAGTTTTATGATGCAACTGGTTTCCTCCCCAAGTTTAGGAGATGTGGGTTCAAAGAATGTAACTAGCCTACAGGCTCAGAAAGATGGCTAGGTAACTCCAGCTTGTTTAGAAGAATGATTGACTTGCTCACAGCAGGTAAGCTCAGACAGTCTCATTCCTGACTGCTAGTCTCTTCAGTCTAGACTGTGTGGCAATTGTTACTAGCTAAGGAATAGAGCTACAAGTGAATATTTTAAGCTGATAGAGGATTTGGGTTTGTCTGTAAGATTATGCTAAATATGTGAGTTGTGGTTTTAATGTTAGACATAAGGGAATACCATCAACAATGAGACCTTGAAATGCAGACTTCAACTTTACTTCAAGTGGGATGTTTTCTTATGTTCTTCTTATGGAAAGGAGCCTATCCCACATCACATAGCCTACAGATGGTCTGTGGAAGGAGAGGGAAAATGGAAGGGGAAGTCATATTTGGAGATGAGATTGGAAAGGTAGACAACGTTAAAAAAACCTTATCTTAGAAGATCTTTATTGCTAGGCTGAGGGGGATCTAAACTTTATAGTATATACAAACAATTAGAGAAAGCCTTGTGATCCAGATTGAAAAGGTGTAGAATAGTGCAGCTTTAGGGTTTAAACAAATCTGGCTTTGAAATCCTCTTTCTGATACTTACTATGGGCTCTTAGCTATGCTGCCCCTTCTTTCATATGCCTCACTTTTCTCTTTTGTAGAATATGGATAGTAGTAATTTCCCTTGCATAGCTGTTAATATTAAATATTGTAAGTATTAAATGAGATCATGTATATAAAGTTCAGTACCCGGCATCATAGGTACTCAGTGAATAGTGGCTACTATGAGTAATTCTTGGACCTCATTACAGTCCTTTGATTCCAGTTTGGTAATTGAGCTTTAGAAAAAACAAATGAGGTTGCTCTCTGTTTAGTCATTAAGTCACTTTCAATTTGTACAGCAGTTGGTAACCTTCATTTGTGTTATTCCATTTGATCTTTACAATGATTCCTGGAAGTCGTTAAAATCATTTTACACGAGAAAAAGCTGAGGCCCATCCAGGAAATGGATTGCTTAAGGTGACATAACAATGTCACAGCTAGGACTAGAACCCAGACAGATGTTTTTTTTTCTTTTATTGTACAGGCAGGGTTTTGCCATGTTCCTCAGGCTGGTCTCTAACTCCTACCCTCAAGCAATCCACTGGTCTCAGCCTCCCAAAGAGCTGGGATTACAAGCGTGCACCACCTCACCTGATCTAGAACCCAGGTTTCTTAATGCTCTTACTCTCAATTCAATGCTTACTCTTAAAAACTGGAGTTTAGGTCACTTTGACTTTTAGTTTTTTCTGCCAAACCTATAGTAGACCACATTTAGTAGTGTTTAAAGTTAGAGCTACTTGAATGACAAAAGATTAGGCTAGGCAGTAATTTACATACCAATGTTGTATTTTACTTATGGTAAATCCACTAGAAAGCCCCCACCCCCACATCTATCTATGTTTTATCTTTGAAGTCTAGCATTTATTAAAACTTAAAATAAATATAAATAAAAAGGCTTCTTACCTCTGAGATAAGCTTTCTGTCATTGTAATTTGCTAAAATACATTCTAATTACATGGGATTGCAACTTTCAAGTAGTACAAGGATGATTCCTTTTATAATTTGTAATCATTATCTACTCTGTCTAGAGAAGAAAACACGTGGAAATTTTATTTTTATTCAAGAATACCAAAGTCATGTTAATATATTTTCTTTCTTCCTCTTGGTAGATCCTACTCTTATGGAACTATTTTGTAATCCTATTTAAAAGCCAGTTCTACTAATAATGATCCTTTGAGTTTCCTGGGTTCCACTGTTTATTACTCAGTTCTCTTATTTCTGCTCCTTTGCATGCAGTAAACCAAACACCCTCATTATTCAGCCAAATAATGAGTATCTACTGTGTGCTAAACATCACACAAGATGCAAGTGTGATTAATACTGGACTGTCTTGAAACCCAAGTACTCTGGGAATGGGTGTTGGCAGAGGCTGCAGAAGCAGCATGTATTATAGTAAACTAGGAAGAACAACGGATTTGGCATCAGGAAATGTGAATTCAAGCTCTAGCATGTCATATGACTCAGTTTCTTCATCTATTAAGTAAGGCTACTAAACTAAAGTCTCTGCTTAGCAATTTTTGGGACCACATTGGCCCAAAATTCTTGGTTGGGTACATCAAAACTTTTATGCTAAACATTGTAGTTCTGAAGGTGACCAGTTCCTCTGCAAATTTTATAAATGAATAAAGAAACACAATGCAAAAACGGTTCTCTAATTTTTCTGGGGATTTCATGTTCAGATTTCCTATGAATGCAGGATCACCCAGGCCCCATGCTTGACAGATTGCAGTTCATATTCCCTAAAGTGGACAGTTGCCTTTGCCTTCATCTGGGTACAAGATGTGGTCCTACAATTTTAATTGCATTATGACTAACTTTTAATTTTTATTCATAGTGGAAATAATGGTCTGGGTGTGACAAGGGAATGTTAAGACTTAAAAAAAAAAAAAAAAAGCAATGTTTTAGTCTTTACTGCTATAACAGAATACCAGACTGGGTAATTGAGAAGGAAAAGAAATTCATTTCTCACAGTTCTGGAGGCTGGGGAAGTCCAAGACCAAGGTGCTGCTATGTGGTGAGGGCCTTCTTACTATGTCTTCACATGCCAGAAGGTCAGAAAAGAGCAGACCCACTCCTGCAAGCACTTTTTATAACAGCATTAATCCATTCATGAGAGCAGAGCCTAGAGCCCTAATGACCAAAACACCTTCCATTAGGCCCCACTGCCCAACACTGCTGCCACTGGGGATTAAGTTTCCAGTACATGCATTTTGGAAGGAACAAAAACTGAAATCATAGCAGGCAAAAACCACTTCCCTCCTCCAGCTGAAAAAGCTCCTGACCATTCATTCCATGTTAAGTTGAAGGGATAATCTTTGTTTAGAGGTGAGATAGCTTTGGAATGTTATCAATAAAAGCTAATAGAGCCTGTATATTTAAAGAAATTGAATCAACAGTTAACCTTCCAAAACAGAAAGCACCAGGCCCAGATTGGATCACCACTGAATTCTACCAAACATTTAAGGAAGAAGTTATACCAATTCTCTAATCGCTTCCAGAAAGTTGAGGTAGATGGAATACTTTATAACTCACTTTGTAAGACCAGCATTACCCTAATACCAAAGCCAGATAAAGACATTACAAGAAAGGAAAACTGCATACCAATCTCTCTTATTAATACGATGTAAAAATCCTCAATAAAATATTATCAAATCTAACAATGTACAAAAAGAATTATACATCACACCAAGTAGATTTTTTTTTTTTTAATTTTTAAGACAGAGTCTCACTCACATCACCCAGGCTGGAGTGCAGTGGTACAATCTCAGCTCACTACAACCTCCAACTCGTGGGTTCAAGGGATCCTCCTGCCTCAGCCTCCCAAGTAGCTGGGATTACAGTCCTGTGCGGCCACACTGGCTAATTTTTGAACTGTTAGTAGAGATGAGGTTGCACCATTTTGGCCAGGCTTGGTCTCAAACTCCTGACCTCAAGGGATCCACCCACCTTGACCTCCCAAGGTGCTGGGATTACAGGTGTAAGCCACTGCACCCAGCCCCAAGTAGAATTTATTCTAGATTTACAAGGCTGGTTCAACATTTGAAATACAATTAATGTAATCCATCATATTAACAGAAAAAATCATAAGATCATATCAATAGATGCAGAAACAGCATTTGACAAAATGCAACACTATTCATGATAAAAACTCCTAGCAATCTAAGAATGGAGTGGAACTTCTTCAGTTTAATAAAGGACATTCACAAAAAAACCTACAGCTAAAATTATACTGAATGATGAGAAACTAGATGCTTTCCCACTAAGACTGAGAATGAGACAAGGCTATTCACTCCTACCACTCCTATTCAACATTGTACTGGAAGTTCTAGCTAACTAAAGTTCTAGTTCAGTAAGACAAGGAAAAGAAGGCTGGCATGGTGGCGCTTGCCTGTATTCCCAGCACTTTGGGAGGCCAAGGTGGAAGAATCGCTTGAGGCCAGGAGTTCAAGACTAGTCTGGACAACACAGTGAAATAACATTTCTTAAAAATTGATTAAAAAATTAGCTGAGCACGGTAGCATATGCCTATAGTCCCACCTACTCAGGAGGCTGAGGCAGGAGTATTGCCTCAGTTCAGGAGTTTGAGGTTACGGTGAACTATGATCAAACTACTACACTCCAGCTTAATGACAGAGATCCTCAAAATCAAAACAAAAGAAAAAGAATACCATTTACATTCGCATCCAAAAAAGGAAATACTTAGGTATAAATCTAACAAAATATATAGAAAATCTATATGAGGAAAACTACAAAACTCTGATGAAAAAAATCAAAGGAGACCTAAATAAATGGATATATTTCATGTACATGAATAAATAGACTCAATGTTGTCAAGACGTCAGTTCTTCCCAAATTAGTCTTTAGATTCAACACAATCCAAATAAAAATCCCAGTAAGTTACTTTGTGGATATCAACAAAGTAATTCTAAAGCTTATATGTGGAGGTAAAAGACACAGAATATGCAACATAATATTGAAATAGAAAAACAAAATTGGAGGACTAACCCTATGCAATTATAAGACTTACTATAAAGGTACAGTAATCAAGACACTGTGGAACTCGCAATAGACAAACAATGGAATAGAATAGATACACAAATATAGTCAACTGATCTTTCACAAAGCTGCAAAGGCAATGCAATAAGGAAAAGATAGGCTTTTCAACAAATAGTGCTAGAACAATTGGACCACCATATGCAAATAAAGAATCTAGACACAGACCTTACACCTTTCTCAAAATTAACATAAAAAACATCACAGACCTAAATATAAAATTAAAACTGTTAACCTTCTAGAAAAAAACATAGGAGGGGGATCCAAAGATAGCCGAATAACAGGCAGCTCCGGAAAGCAGCTCCCACCAAGAGAGACACAGGAGCCGAGTGGTCTCCACAATTCCAAACAAGGTACCAGGTTCATTTTGTGGGTCTGGTTGGACAGTGGGTATAAACCAAATAGGGCAAGTTGCAGCAAGGTGGGGCACTGCCCCACCTAGGAGGAACACACAACTGACTGGAGGACTGGGGCATCTCCCGCTCTGGGATTTTGGTTCGGATACAGCGCTCTACCCAGACCCTCTACAATCTACGAACAGGAGATCTTCACTGGGCTGAAAAGCCTTAGTGAGCTGCCTGAACAGGGCAAAACAGCAACTTCAGCCCTAGGGCTGTCAGCATAGATCTAGGTGCAAGCACTGGCTGATGCCAAGAAAGCCAAAAAGCCGGTGGGATGCAGCTACCCGCCCCCCAGTAAGAAGGGGAACGAAACACAGGGAAATAGCCCAAATGGTAGGATGGGTCCCCCCCGCCACCGCACAAAGCCCAGCAGGCCAAAAAACTTTCACTCCAGAGTTAGGCACCCAGAATGTCAATTAGAGAGTAACCAGGAATGCTCCAGCTCGGTGGGCAGAAGGGAAGCTGCCATTACAGAAACCAGCCTAATTTTCCTGAGTAAATAAAAGACGCAACAGCTCCACTGAATCTATGGCAGCCCAGAAGCGCCTCCGCAGGCGGACAAAGGAAAGGCTGCCTCCCCAAGCAGCTACCTGAGATCAAAACTATATAAATCCAAAAGATGGGGAGAAATCAGCACAAGAAGAATGAAACCATCAAAAACCAGAACGTCTCTCCCCCACCGTGAGTTCACGACTCCTCATCAGCAAGGGAACAAAGCAGGATGGAGAACGAATCTGACAAGTTGACAGAAGCAGGCTTCAGAAGGTGGGTAATAACAAACTTCTCTCAATTAAAGGAACATGTTCTGTCCCAATGAAAAGAAACTGAAAACCTTGAAAAAAGGTTAGATGAAATGCTAACTAGAATAACCAGCTTAGAGAAGAGCATAAACGACTTCATGGAGCTGAAAAACACAGCACAAGAACTTCACGAAGCATACACAAGTTTCAGTAGCCCAATAGATCAAGCAGAAGAAAGGATATCAGAGATTGAAGCGGGGACAGTGAATCCAAGCTGGAAAACACTCTTCGGGATATTATCCAGGAGAACTTCCTCAATCTTGCAAGGCAGGTCAATATTCAAATATAGGAAGTACAGGAACACCACAATGATACTCCTCTAGAAGAGCAACCCCAAAACACATAATTGTCAGGTTCACCAGGGTTGAAACGAAGGAAAAAATACTAAATGCAGCCAGAGAGAAAGGTCGGGTCACCCACAAAGGGAAACACATCAGACTCACAGTGGATCTCTCTGCAGAAACCCTACAAGCCAGAAGAGAGTGGGGGCCAATATTCAACATCCTTAAAGAAAAGAACTTTCAACTTAGAATTTCATATCCAGCCAAACTAAGCTTCATAAGTGAAGGAGAAATGATATCCTTTATGGACAAGCAATTGCTGAGAGATTTTGTCATTACCAGACCTGCCCTGCAAGAGTTCCTGAAGGAAGCACTAAACACAGAAAGGAAAAACCAGTACCAGCCACTGCAAAAAAGAACCAAATGGTAAAGACCAATGATGCAATGAAGAAATTACATCAACCAAAGGGCAAAACAACCAACCAGTACTAAAATGGCAGGATCAAATTCACACATAACAATATTAACGTTAAATGTAAATGGACTAAATGCCCCAATCAAAACACACAGACTGGCAAATTGGATAAAAAGTCAAATCCCGGAGAGAGATCCAAGAT